>JAQZBX010042057.1:0-22132 GCA_029593785.1 Cabassous unicinctus | reverse complement strand
CTCCTAGGAACAAGGACATGCTCCTACATAACCACAACAACATGATCACACTCAAGAAACATAACATTGACACAATATGATCTAAAATAAGTTCATATTAAAATTTCCCCCCATTATCCCAAGAACATTCTTTTTTTTTTTTAATGGTTTTTTTTTATTGTTCATAAAAATCAAGATTTTTCACAGTACATACCAATATCTGTAAAACGATATATAGATATATATGAATATATGTGCATTTTCTTACATAAATGTTATTTTATATATATATATATTTTAAAGGTGCTTAGATTACCTAATTATTACTCAGAAATTACAAGGATTCCCATGTTCCCCACCTCCCACACCTCCCACAACATCCCACACCAACATCCTTCATCAGCTACTATCTTGAGAACAAAAACTCAATTGAGAATCATGCTTGGTATTCTTTCCATAGAAATCATTTTCATGCCAAAATTAAAAAAATTCATTAGATTGATCAGGCTATGCGATGCAAAAACAGAAGTGTTTCTCATTCATTCATACAGCCAGTCAGCAGGTATTACTGAGCACTTCTTCTAATCCAAGCAGTGTATTAAGTGCTGTAAGTATAAAAGTAAATGGAGTACAATTCCAACTCTCTAGAAGCTTCCATTACTTGGAGGAGACATAGAGATTAACAAATAATTAGAATAATATAATAAATGCTAGAAAGGAGAAGTTGTTGGCATTGCTTTAGATATGAAACATGGTTACCTGGAAGAAATTGCAACTTTTCCTTCCTTGCACAACTCATGCCACATAATAGGTGCTCAATATTGATGTCTAAAAAAATGGTATCTTACCATATTTAATTTTCTGTTTCCAGCTAGTGAGGCTAATCATCTTTCCCTATGCTTATACATCTAAAGGCAGATATATTAAGTTAAAGAAAATTCTGAAATACAGAAAAAGTAGTAAAACAAAGAGAAGCAATAATAAATTATAAATTTTGTTTCCTGCGCACCATTCAACCATTTATAACCAAAATTTAAAATATCTTTTTAAGTTCTATAATTTTGTATGTCCAATATCAGAAACCAAACTTAATAAATTCTTGATAAATGACAGAAAAATGAACTAAAAGTATTAGCATCTAGTGAGACACACATTTTGCTTTGTTTATCTCATTTTCACTTGCATCATCCTTTGTGGTGATGGACTTTCTTAGATCTTTAACTTATTTTTCAAAGATCTCCTGTCTATAAATATGATCCAGTTGCTCCCATTTCTGGAAAAAAAAAATGTCCCCCTTCAATACTTCATCATTGTCAGTTTTGGTTTGCCAAAGACTGCCAATGCAAAAATACCAGAAATGGGCTGGCTTATATAAATGGGATTTATTGGGGGGGAAAAGCTTACTGTTCCAAGGTGGTGAAAATGTCCAAATCAAGGCATCACCAGAGATGCTTTCTCCCCAAAGGTCAGCTGCTAGCAGATCCTGGAGTCCTGCCTCATAGCAAGGCAAGATGGTGGGTCTGCAGGTCTCTCTCTACTTTCTCCTTGAGCTCAGCTGTGGTCATTCAGGCATCTCTCCTTGGGCCTCATCTCCTTGAGCCCCTTGGGACTTCTCTGTCTTTCTGTAGCTGTAGGCAAACCTGGAGTCCTTCCTCTCACATGTCAGGGTCAAAATGGCAGAGCTCCCCTTCTCTGTGTCTCTATTTTCTCTCTGTGCTCTCAGTTTATAGAACACCCAGCAAAAGGGTGGAGACCCAAACTAGGTCATGCCTCACTGAGGTAGTCCAATTAAAAGCCCTTTGACAATCAAAAGTAATCCAATTGAAGGTCCCTTAACTGAATTTAATGCTATCAAAGGGCCCCAAACCCACAGGAATGAATTAGTACAAGAACATAATCTTCTCTGGGATTCACAAAATTTAAACTGTCACATCCTCTATCTACCTTCATTTTTTTCATCAAGCTAAGCTCTTAAGAGTAGTCTCAAATCCCTACTTTCACCACTTACTCCCCAACTCACTGCATTCTGACATCTTCAAAGTCCTTCCATTATTGTCACCTAAGGCCCTGTGACGACCAAATTCAAAAGGCAGTTTTCAGTACAGTCAAGTGTTAATGTACTTGGAAATTGACCAGAAAGTTGCTATTTGTTTAAGTAGTGTTGGGTAATGTATCATGCTCCCCACCCCCAAAAGTTACGTTAAAGTCCCAAACCCAGCTTCTGAGGGTGTGAGCCCATTTAAATAGGACTTTGAATATATTTTTAGTTAAGGTGTTACTAAACTGAATGACGGTGGGCCTTATCCAATATGGCTGAAATCCTTATAAGCAAAGGAAATTGGACATGGAGAGAGAAAGAAATGGGAAGAAGCCAGATATCAGTGGAACCTGGAGAAGAAAGGAGAAGACATTGCCATGTTCATTGCCATGTGACAGAAAAGTCAAGTTCCAGACTGCTGGCTATCAACCCAAGAATGTCATAGTCTTCAAGGAGAAAGCTTCACCTTGCTGATACCTCTAATTTGGACTTTTCCTAGCCTGATAAATTCTTATTGTTTAAGCCAAACCACTATATGACATTCCTTTTAGGGAGACAAAGACAAATAGTATCTTACTATTTCTTAGCTAAATCTATCTGTATTTCTGAATATAATTTCTGAATAAATACTTCTGAAATATTTCAGCTATTCTCTCTCTCTCTCTCTCTCTCTCTCTCACACACACACATTCCATCTTCCCTTACTTATTCCCTTTATCTTTACAGTCCTGACTTTAAAACTGAGTTGGAATCAGCAGACAAAGGCCTTCCCTTTTAATTTTGCTATACCATGTCCTCTTTTGACATGGCAGAAGGAAGTGATGTTTCTGATCGAGTTAATTTCTCATTGGCTCAGGGAGGGGCAGTCCCATATTGCAATGGACAGTTTGACCTCTACTTGTTATTGTGCCATCTCAAATAATAGATCCTTCTAATACAGAGACTTTATGCTGCTAAGTAAAATTTTATTTCCACAAATATACTTTAACTATGGCTGGTCTGAAAATGAATTATTCCATCTCTGGAAAATTCAGAATCAAAGCAATGAACACTATAACATATATATTGCTGTAATCTCCTTTTTTAAAATTTCCTTTGGCAGACACTGACATTTCTATCATTCTCTTCTTTCTTGAAGGCATAATCCTTATTATGTTGGGATAGTAATGTAGCCAGCTGAATATTTGTTTTCCCATCTCCCTTTGAAGGTAGGTATTGCTATGGATACAGTTCTGGCCCAAGAAATATGAAAAAACACAAATGAAAAACTGTTGGAAACTAAAGTTTCAGCTTTCCTGGTGAAAGGAGATAGGCAAGAATGATGCAATTACATACCCTTTCTTCCTGCTAAGAAAGTAGATGTGATACCTGGAACTCTGGCAGATATTTTATGACCATGAGGTGGCAAGTATGAAGGAAGACCCTAGAAAATCATAGAGATGTTGACCCTGATATTATTGAGCTGCTAAACACATGTCAATAGCTACAAAACCCGGACCTTAAATTTTGTGTGACACATATCTGTGTTCTTAGATATATTTATTCTCTCTCCCTTTTAAAATTCTCCCTTAGAGAACATATATCTAATTATCGGTGACTCTTTTAGGCCCATATTTTCAAGGTTCTATTAGGATCTTCATAAAATTCCAAATTCAGCATGTAAGATATGAAACCAGTATCTTCTCCTCCTTGAAAATAAAAACTAAATGTCTATATTTCCCTTTTTACTTAATGGCACTATCATCTATTGAATTGCCCACATCAGAAACCCAGGAATCATTCTGATTACTACTGTCCCTGTACTTCCCACATCCTATCACTCACTAGGTCTTGCACATTTGATCTACCTAATAGCTCTTAGGTATTTCCCTTCTTTCTATTCCTATTGCTATTTTTGAATCAGGCCCTTAAATTTTGTTCTCCAGTCTACCATTGAAGCCTACAGATTTGTCCCTTGTTTCTAATCCACTCATTTTCATCCATTCATATCTGTCTGACAAAGTGCTCTTTCTAAGAGTTGCATACAATTCCATCACTCCCTGTGCCAGTTTGAAACCGTCTATGGATCCCAGAAAAGATCATGTTCTTGAAGCTAATCCATTCCTGTGGTTGTGGGACCCTTGGATTGAATTGGATTCAGTTGGGGAGACTTGTCTGGATTACTTCAGGGAGGTGTGACTCAGAGTGGGTCTTGGTCCTCTTCCTGGCATCCTTATAAATGGGTGAAGCTTGTGGAGACACAGAGAAAAAGATGGTAGAGAGAGAGAAATCGCAAGAGACTGGAGGCTGGAATCAGTGGAGCGCAGAGGCTTGGAAAAAGGCTTCCAAGAGGCTCAAAGAGAAGAGGTCTGGAAGAGAGGGGAGAAACGAGCCATATATATGATTGCCCAGAGCTGAGTTCTGGGAGATAGTACAGCCTAGAGGGGAAGGCAGAGACCTAGGCAGGGATCACCCGCCATCTTGCTTTAACACATGGCAGCTGACTTTGGTGAGAAAGTACCTCTTCTGGTGCCTTGACTTGGACTTTCCACAGCTGTGGAACTCTAAGCTTTTACCCCAAATAAATCCCCTTTATAAAAGCCAACCATTTCTGGTATTTTGCATCGGCGGCCCTTTGGCAAACTAAAACACCTTCTTTAAAACCTTCAGGAGATCTCTGCAACCATAGAATGAAGCCCAAATTCCTAGGTATGACCAACAAATTCTCAAGGTCTCTGATTGGCTTTATGTCCTGCTACATCTTCAGCCAACATCTGACTAAATGGCATAAGTTTCTTGGATAATATGTGCTTCCATTTTTCAACTTGAAGTTTATTTTGCAATAATAATATGAATATAATTTTAATATAAACAATTCAAATAAAGTAAAGATAGAGAGATATCCTTAAACTCCCACTTCTTCATATTCCATTTTCCAAAAATAACAACTATTAACCATTGGATGTGAATACCACCCTATCCTAAGTCTTCTATATCATTGTGCTTCTGTTCCTTCTTCAAGGAAAGACTTTCCCCTTTTGTGTGAAAAACTCATACATATCCAACTGTCTTAGCTCAAATATCATCTCTACAAGAGAACATTTCCTTAATTTGGGGGAATCATGGAGAAAATATTTCATGTTTCTGTACCCTCAGTGTATTCTGGGTAAAGAAAACTGGACTTGGGTTAAAGAATACACCTGGAAGTAAAAGGCTGATTGAATAGGTAGAGACCTCCAGAGAAATATAGAGATTTATCTGTGGAGAGCAATGTGATTATATTTCAAAGAGGGATGAAACCTGGGAGCCACATTTTGTATCCCAAAGGATAAGCTCCTAGGTTCATAATTTTGGGGTTCTTTGCCCTTGGTACAAATCCCTTACTATGTGCAGGCATAACAATTGATTTTGACTCAGAAGGGGAAGAATGGTGTGTGGGGAGCCAATGTGTTTGTTAATATAAGTAATAATAGCCTGCTTTTGATCCATAAACCTTGTGCTTGGTTTCAGCAAAACTTGTGCTTGCTTATCAAATTGTCCAAGTAAATCAAGGCTTCTCCTTCCATCCTCCCATATGTCCTTGTTCATGCATGCCTCTAACAGTGAACTAATCACATTGGTTTAACTATTCTTTAAAAATAGTTGTCCCCCTTTAAATGTGAATTATGGAAGAGTAGGAACTTTGATCTTTGTTCATCTTTGAGTCACAAATTACTTGGCAGCACCACATTAGAAATACCTAATAAAAACTTAAAGAACAAAAGGGTACAAATAACAAAATTCAGATGTAATTAAATTACTTGGAGATATTCTACAACATCTTCAAATAAGAATAAAATGGACACAATATATCTTTATAGTCTATAGTGTATAATTTCTTTTCCCATAGAAAAGCAATGTCTATATTAGATTTATATTAAATTTGATTATAATTAAAGTTTATGTTGAATTTATATTAAATTTCTTTATAGAACTCCCAAAACAAGAATCCATCAACCATGTCACATTCTCTAGCATTGAGCCAAAATGGAGTGTTAGGAAGCTGGAGTAGGGAAGAAGCAGGGAGAGGTAAAGAAACAACCATTCTTTTCTGACCTCAAAAATCAAAATAGGGTGATATTTTTATTTGCAACTTTTGGACAGTAGAAGTAGTTCCAGATGAAGTGACCAAGTTGGCTTTAATAAAACAATTCTCATAATAAGTGGAAAAGAACTATGGGACAATATAAACAACATAAAAACATGAGAACAATTTCCTTCTTTATAAATATTTATATTATCATATTCAAATTAGAAATTTTAATTTTTTTTTGTATGCAAAGTAGAAATCAAAGTTTGTAACCATTTTTTATTCTGGAGACTTTTTCAAGATACTCCAAATGCTATCTGTGTAAGACAAAATAATTAAATATGAATCTTTTATATTTTTTTCTTTAATGGATTGTTACAAAAGTTTAACATATTTATATCTTTGACGAGAAGATTAAGTGGATTAAGGAAGTACGTCAATGAAAGGCTTAAAATTTTTTTGTTTTTTAGTAATTATTCTCTCTTTGGGAAAAAGAGCCATTGACTTCACTACAGAGAGATTATCAGCAAATTTGTGCTGCTCACCCACCATCCTAATCATTATTGTCAGGTAGTCAATTTGAGATCACGGGTCATAGCTTTAAATTCAAGTGTGGTATAGGGAATTTAATCAATAAACATATGCATGAAAAAAAAATAAACGCTGCAAGAAAATCTATTTTTATAATGTATTTATTTAAACTGGCTTAAAATTATTCTAGAAATTCATTTTAGTAAATATGATATTTGGGTCGAGTGCATTTACAATTAATTTGCATTTTCTATAAGAACTCATCTAGCTCATTATTATCACACCTAAGTACTTTGCATTTTAGTTTCTGCCTTAGTTATGCTATTGAAAATGCTTTCTTGCAGGTCACCAAAACAGCCCTAATTGGCAAATCCAGTGGGTTTTTTTTTTGTTTTTTTTTTCATTTCTCATTTTCTTCGACACTGCTGCATCACTTGATATTGCCCACGTGCCCCTTTTTCTTGAATTTATACTTTTTGTCACAAAATAAAATGATTTTAAGATGTGTACCCTTCACTGTGTATACTATTTTTGTCCCTTTGGAATCTTTTTAGTAATAAATGTCAGCATAAACTAGGCAGGGTACATGGAATGTTGATTAGCTATTGTATTCCTCAGACATTTGCGATAGCTTCAAATATGAAGAATTATGGGGGATATATCACAAAACTGAAAGTAGAACTTACACAGAGGTGATGGGTTAGATCAGGGGTTGGCAAACTATTCCTATTGGCCAAATCAGGGCTGCTGCCTATTTTTATAACCAAAGTTTTAATGGAGCACAGCCCCACCAATTTATTTACGTATTGTCTATGGCTGTTTCAGTACAAGGGCAGAGTAGGGTATTTTGATATAGACCGTATGTCATGCAAAACCTAAAATATTTACTCTTTGGCTTTATATAGGAAAATCCCATCAACCTCTGGGTTAGAGCATTAATTAACTTATCCATGAAGGGGACCATCTCCTCTGGTATCAAGAAAAGGAATCCCCAATGCAAAAAGCTTGTATCAAGACAAGAGGATGCTGCTGAACCAGCTGTGGTCCAATGATTATTCTAGAGATGTTTGTTTATGGCCCTGCTCTTTGATACCTTCCTTCAACAATAAAGGTGTGATCCCAGTCTAGCTAGTCAGCTAAAAAGAGTCTAGAAGACCTCATACCATCTCATCCACTGCAGAGCCTTGTCTGGATTAAGTGCCTTATCCTAGGCCTTAAAAGTGGAGAGGGAGAAAGGAAAGGACAGCGGTATATGGTACTTTCTTTTATCACTATTGTATTGTATATAAAGGCTTTTAATTGAAAGCGTGCATGTTGAAAGTCTGAAAGTTTAAATGGTCTACTTTATTTTGGAAGGATGCTAGAAATCCAAACTGATGTTCCTGCAAGCCCTAGCTGTAATTACCTTCTTCTTGGATTCTGTCATACTTTTTTATCCATTCAATAACCAATTCTTAACCTGAGTGGGTTTCTTTTCCTTATAGACATAATATAGTTTCCTAAATGGACTTAGACCACCCTTTAGGAAACTGAATCATCATTGCTGGCTTTTGCATGCTCCACTTTATATGAAAGGATGTCTGAGCGAAAATTAAAATATATCGACACAGAAACTTTGACTTTGATTCAATACCTATCATCAGATTTTTTAGATTTTCTTGAATTAATCTGCTGATGTAATCCACCAGATAATTTTCTTGGTTAAATTTCTATGGTTAGATTTCTATGGCCCATAAATAAAAGCTCATTAGAACTTTTCAGAGTGCTTGATTTCATGCTGAATGTCTAGCATTGTTCACATATATAAAATTGCAGTGGTTCTTAGCTACCTAATTAAAAACAATACCCAACTTTTTTTATAGGTGGGTGGTGTATTGGTTATTTGAGAGTTGTTTAAAACCCAATCCCCTATATCTGTAGAGCTCTGGCAAAAACAGCACTTTTTAAATAAAATTCAATAATTCATCTCACCCAATGGGACTACATTTTCTGCATTCCTGTAAACATTTGAAGATTTTCTTCCATAAGTGACATTACAATTTGTGAATTAGGTTGAAGGAGGTCAAATTATGTGTTCCGGTTCTACAACCAACTAACTTATGACCTTGAGCGATATTCAGAATCCTCCAGCAAAGAGGCTTACTCAGCTGTAAAATGAAATTGAGGTGATTACAAAGGTTCTTTCCATATATAATCGAAGACTTTCATTAATGATCTGACCTGCAGATTTACTGTATTATGAAGCTTGTTATGGTTTTTATTCAATTGACACCATGCACAAAAGAGAAAACAGTTAAAATAATTTAATCCATCGTCTCACAGAAGTTTGAGCCATTTCTACCGAAAGGGCCTAAATTTTGTGTCTAAACTTTAACAAAAAGAAAGCGTTTTACTTATATTCTATATATAAACCTTCTAAGCAGTATCTATATAGAGGCAGTCCTTGTTTCATATAGTTCCAATATGCACAGATTTCAGTTATCCCAGTTTAGTTAAATAACATCAGTCCTCCAGTAATTCAGTTCAAATTTTAGTCACCAGGTTATATCATCTCTGAGTAACTGCATACAATACAAACTTCATTGCCACTCTTCAGTCCACAAGTCATTATGTAAATGACTGGGTCGCATCATGATCAGTGACCAATTGCATCACTTCTTTCAAAGTCTTTTGGTGACTGGAAACTGAACATCTGTTATTCAGTCCACACACAGACAGCAAGTGCATGATTGTGTCAACTCCCTGTCTCCAGTTATAAAACCACATGCCATTTTGCCAAAATGGATAGTCAAAAGGGAGAGTTTATTAACAAAGATGAAAGTGCAGCAAAGAAACAAAAAAGCGGTAATGCTGGAAGAGAAATTCAAACAGAACGCAAATGGAGTTGTAGAAGCAATAGCTGATTGTTCAAATGTTGACACTGCCATCTCCAAGAAACTCTAGATATGCAGCTAGCTAGAGGAACATGGTGAAAGTGAATTTGTCTACTTAAACAAGGAAAATAATTGTGACTAAAAGAATCAAGATGTCCCAGAGGAAGTGTGTTGGTAAAATACTCGGCATTCAAGGAACTCTCAGAGATATTTCATGATATTAAATGTACAAAAGATAAAATGTTGGAAGCTGATCTAAACTTAAAAAGGAGTATGACAATCACCAAGGCATAGCAAAGATGCTCCATGTCATAAGTTATACAATGAGAAGTCAGGGCTCTTCAAACTACTCTTGATGAGTTTTTACAGAGAAATAAAATACTTTATTCTTCAATGGTTCTGATGTTGTAAATTACAGACTACTAAATAAATATTAGTTTCACTATTTTTTAATTTTCCATATTCATTTATAACTGACAATGAAAGTTTTTAAGGTTTTGATGAAAAATGTTAAAGGTCATGGAACAAGCATAATTTTTCCCATTGGTTATAAAGATCTCTTTGCATAATTTCAGCCTACACAGTCATTGTTTTGGCAAAGCGAGGCCAACTGCCAGTATTTGTTTCAACACTAAGACTAATATTATTTCATTATGTATTATTTGGAAGGTAAAGAGTGTGGAGTTGACCCTTGGGCTGATTTTCATATGAGCTTAAATGTACCTATGCACTGTTAACTGCCCAAAGAACTAACTATCCCTTTTGGAGCTCTAGTAAGCCTTAAAAATAAAAATATGTTAAGCATGTGAAGAACTATAAAGGATTGAATCAGCTAATTATCAGTTGAATAGCTACAACATTCTGAAGCTCAAAGTGCAAATGACTGGAACCCTGCTATCTGAATCTTCAACTCACTTTCTCTAGCATTTTTAGAGTCTGCCTTTTCTCAACCACTCCCATGTATTTATCTTTTCTTACTTTTTCTCTCTTCATTCCTTCCCTTGATTCTTTTCAATCTATATGGCCTTAGAATACTGTTATCTGTTTTATATTCTTTTATTTAACGTGTACTGTGTTTTTTGATGAAACTTTGGCTATCATACCTCCAGTTATAATTTTAAAAACAGCCTAATGTAGTCATTTCTTTTTCTCTCCTCTCCTTCAGACACACAGGAAAGAATCAACAAAATAAATAATGTCGTCTCTGAATGAATGTTTTTACTTGTATATGACCTTCAGTTGATTTTCCCCTTATGTTTTAATGGCACTGGAATTATGTACACTAAATGAAACTCATTTCCCACATTAACTCTTTGATACTTAAACAACTCTCTTGATACATAGGTTAGAAATATTTTAATTGCATACATCAATCTGAGCCCAGTTCATCACCATCTCCAAATCCTACAAACATAATTGCCTTCTGGGAACATGTACAATATTAACCCACTAAAACAATTCACAGCTGCATTTTGGCAAGTGATTATGTTTCTAATTTATTAATCAAAAGGAAGAGCACATAAAAATATATACATTGTAAAAGTAACTATAAATTAAATTTAAAATATGATATATGGTCATTTATTCCGGAAAAAAATATAACATTCATTAGCTACTGCAATTTTAAGGTAGAGACGAGTACTCTGCATGATAGATTAGCAAAATATGTAGAAATTGGCTCAGAATAATTTGCATTTCATACTCTGGTACTCATGACTCTGAGTCTGTTTTTGCCTGAGAAATGAAGGGGCTAAATTTCATAGCATCTAAAATCCCTTCTCTTTCTAAATACATATGGTTCTCTGAACAACTTCTTTAAATCATGAAAATAACTCCCTTTACCCAGGACTCCCACACATCACCCAAAGTACTCATGATAGTAATATTATACCTCAAATAAAACCTAAACCAAAATTATAAAGTAAAATGCTTCTAGTTCATTTTCTTCTTTTAAAACATCTTGTAAAAGAAAGTGCTTTTAATCTAACAGTCTTCTTTAGGTTGTATTCTATTAGAGGAAATTGGGCCAAAATTGATCTGGGTAGTGAAATTTATCATTACACACAGAGAATGGACAATGAAATGTGATTAGCCTATATGTGCCTATCACTGCCTTTTTCAAGAGCAAGACTTGAACAGAAAAGCCTGGATTCAATGAATCAATAACAGTAAAAGCAAAATTGGAGAGCTGTCAAATCAACTTAATTCCTCTCTTCTGATCAAGTGGAGTCCAATCACCTAAAGCACAATGCTAATAATCAAATTAGATTGCTTTTGACTCCTTCTACACAGAATCAAAACACACATCTGAATATACCATTTTCTATACTCAACTTTGAAAAGCCCCTAACATACCGATATATACTAAAATTAAATGCTTGTTGCATTCCCAGGATGAGGGAGAGGACAAAATTACTTTTGATTATGCTCTTAAGCTAAATGCAACTATTACAATAATAGGTTTCATTCATCCATTCAACAAATATCTCAAACCTAAAGAACTTTGCAAGCATCAGCATATTAATACAATTGATCTCCTTCAATAGTATTTCTTTTGCAAAAAAGCAGGCACTTTTTCTCTCTTTGCTGCTATGGAAGAACTAAACATAGCATTCATTCAATCAGATCACATGCTTTACCACCTGGCCTCTAGGTATCTTTCGTATTTATGGGCTTCCTTAGAAATTTATAACACAGCACCTATTATACTGTATAATAATTTCCTTTGTAAAATAATTGAGAGGTATCATGACTCATTATTCTTTCAAATGTAAATGTCCAGCACAGTGATATTTATGGAGTGAATGAGTGAATGAATGTCTCTGAAAATATAATGTATGGAAATGGCTATGTGAGACTGACTGAGTACAGATAAGATTGTCCTTTATGAAAAAAGAAAGATATTCTGAAAGTTTTCTTTAAGGACAGACATTTTTCTGCTGACTTACTATAGGGTATATATACATAAACCTGGGGCTTCACTACGTCTCATTATCCATGGCAAAATTTCATTGAAAAAGATGGTTAAGAATGCCCTCAGTGGAAGCAGTTTCCAATGTGGATACTATAAGAGTTGGGTATCTGAGTGGGTATCACACACACTATGTATCTTCACATTGACAAAATGAGCTTGTCAAGATGGAGCCCAGCTTGCTTTCAGGGAACTTTCCCAGAATTAGGGAAAAAAACCTGATGGCTACACAGTTAAAATTATTCTTTCTCAAAAAAATATAGTTGTAGCTGTAGCTCTCTGGACAGCTTTTCAGTTGGGGATTTTCAATGAAATTTAGACAAAGAACAAAGGAAGTCAGTGGTCAAAGTGAAGGAAGAGAGGAGAAAAGGTGAGTTAAACAGAATAAATCTCAAAGAAGACAACATTGGATCATATAAAATGAGTTAAGAAATCAACACTGACAGAGCAGAAAGTATAAATTAAAGCCAAGAAAACAATTTTAAAGAATATAATGAAAGGAAAGAATTTAAAAACGGCACAAGTCAAATGACAGAAAAAAAAATTGAGGGGAAAGGACTTTGGGAAAATAATAGAATAGTGATGTTGGGGAGGGCACTGGCAATCGCTGCATTAATTTCCCAGGAATACCTTCTTTGTTGAAACCATTTATAGAACACCCAGCCTCGGAATCAGACGGTGCCAGAGCAAAAGGTCCAGGCCCCTTTTGACTTTCCTTCTCTCCCTTTTTCTTCAAAATATGATTCACCTAAAAGGGACACAAGTCTAGAAGAAGTAACTTTACCAAGCTCTTTCCCTTGATAGGAGGCATTAGTTCAGCAGCAATATCTGTAGTGTTGGTTGTCCTATAGCCCAGCAGTCTTGGGCTCCACGAACCCCATGGCAGAGCTAAGCACGCCTTTAAGCATAGAGTTAGATATAAAGCAGTTAAAGTAGAAACAGAGGGAGGAAGGTGGGTTTTAGCTACAAAGTAACAAAAAATGAACAGCAGCTTTGGTTAATAATCACAATCTTGCAAAGGCTTGCCTTTAAAAGGAACCAGTGGTTCAGGGCTATAAAATGTTGTGCATTATGTCCATGGATATGTGCTTTTAAAAGGAAGTATCCTTAACCATTTGCAGATGGAGCAGATGGAACTAAAAAGAAGACTACATTATTCAGATTACACTGCCTATAAATGGGGGCACTGATCTAAAACAAAGGCATGAGTTAGGAGGAGATTTAATATCAGTATGCAATCTTTTGTCCAGACACACACATCTGTGTTGATAGGGACCAAAAAGAATCTGGCTGTCAGAGAGTCCAAATGAAGTGAAAAAAAGTCTTGGCATGGTGAAGGCCTGGAGAAAACTGATATAGTGGGGAGACTTCCCTTTTCATAAATTAAACCACTAGTAAAGGAAAACTGAAGTATAAGGTACTTTTCTCAGATGGAGAAAACCCTCCATGCAAATTTTGTTTATTCAACCAGGCCTGGATAAACAGCAGATCTGATTAGAAGCTAGATAAATACAGCATCATGGCTGCTGCTAAGGGGTTTGAAAGATTGCAAAATAGTGACTAAGATTGAGCTGCCATCGGGTAATGGCAACTAAGGTCCTTACAATTTCAGTGTGGTTCAAATCGACAGTCTAGAATATAAATGCTTAGGAAATTTAAATTACAATTATATTTGTTTTTAAAATTCCATATCTGTCTTTTGGGTTAAGAAAAGACCCAGAAATAGGTCCCTAGGGAATTTTTTAAAAATATGCTTCTTTTCTTTTTTTTTAAAGAAACTTACATTATATAAATGTTACATAAAAAATAAAGGAATTTCCCATTTGCCCCATTCCCTAGCCCTCCCACAATTTCCCACATCAACAACATCCTTCATTAGTATGGTACATTTGTCACAATTGATGAACACATCTTGGGGCATTGCCACTAAGTGTGGATTACAGTTTACGTTGCAGTTTAGACTCTTTCCTGCACATTTTGGAAGTTATTACAAGATATACAATGGCCTGTTATCTGTCATTTCAATGTCATTCAGGACAATTCCCAAGTCTATTTTTCCCTCTCCCTCCCTGTCCTTAGGGATTTTATTTCTTTAATTTTCAATAATGAGAAAAAGCTATACACTTTTTGAAAAATTCATAATTACTTTCGAAAATGTAGCAAATATTGGACATGAAAACAGTTATAGAAATCTTGAATAACACTTATTTTTATTAATTAAAAAAATATCTATTTTATTATTTTTTAAATGCAAAAAAAGCATCAATCCCTAACCAAAAAAAGTAGTGTTTATTTTTAGGGGTCAGGCAGTGTAGAGGGGGTAAAATCTGTAGCATACTGAAAGGTGAATGAATAAATGGTTTCCCACTATGGTTAAAATAATTTCAGGGTGGTCTCCACAGAAGTACTCCAGATAGAGCTTGGAAAAATCATAAATCCGACAGGGTTTATAGGACAGATTAAAATGACATCAGTGTACCTGAAAACATCACTTTCAACCAGGATTCATAATGGCTAGTTTATTTCAAGGAAAAAGATCTACCCACTGCAAGTGCTATGCTGGAGAGAGCTCACAGAAGCTTACTTGGCCCACGACAGGCCACTGTACAGCTCTTCCCAGCTCTGCCTTTCATTCCATCAGCTGCTTGAAATTGACCTTGGAAATTGCCAAAAGATTTTTTTTCAATTCAGGACCTTTTCTTTTCTTTTCCTTGAGAGCCAGTTATTAAACATTTACCAGCACAACACTGTCACTATCCTCTCTCAGCTTTTTATCATCTAATTTAACAGTGCCACAGTAAGACACTTTGCCAGGGAACCGGTCAATAAAACACTGTGTTAATGGTGAATATTTATTTTCATTTTCAGCCTGTAGCCCAATAGTGCTTCAGTGCTTTTGTGCCTTCATTCTCAGGGAATATGTTCATAGAACAGATCTGGGTTGAGTTGCCAAACCACAGGCAGATGTGATACAGGTTGAAAAAGCCCCCAAAAGGAATAAAATAGCTTATCTTCCACAGACATTCTATAACCCATTCTTCTACATTTTTGACCATGCTCTTCAAATTCCACCTCCTCTGTGTAACCTTCCACAGTCCCTTCAATTAATTGCTCTTTCTTCTATGCTCTTTGAAGTTGGTTTGCATTTCTATTGTGATGCTTATTTCATTCTGGCTCATAATATCAGAAAATGCAATTTTGTACATCAAAATGGTTGATTATCAGCAATTTTTTGCAGTGCAATCTAAAATAATTAATTGTTTAGTATTTTTTCCTCCACTATAATGTAAGTTTTTTTGAGGATGGTGACCATTTCTTATTCATCAGAAATACCTGGACAAATCGCTCACACAATGATTGCTCATTAGATCTTAATTAAGTGATGGAGAATCAGAAAAGATGTGATTAAACAAAGAACAGTCTTACAGAACCCCATATATTTCAGATTAAAAAAGTATTAATAACAATTTACTATTCCTCTATTGCCTTCTTATACATTTGAATACATTTGATAGATCTGGCTATGACAATGTCACCATCACAATATATTGATGACATTCATAAGAGTAAATCTGGGTTTACAGTGAACTTATCCTGTGAGATAAACATGCAACCATTTCTAGATTTCATGATATTCTAGCTATGGCTCAGATTCTAAATAAAAATATTTAAATGAGAATTTTTAAAAATTTTATTTATATTCTTGAGATTAGCACATCATAGATAGATTACTTTGCCCCAGTATTCTGAGATAAATACAGCATCACTGTTCTATCAAATTAGCAAAACTTTACATATAATTCATAGTTTTGCCTTTAACTATCAATACTACCAATATATTTATTTTATCAAAGTAAATAAAAAGCAGAACAAAATTCCTAGAAGCAAAGAGGAAAAATGATTTAACAGACCTAAATATAAAATGAATACCAGCCCTGTGGAAGAACATAAAACAGAAGAAAGGCAATAAGAATTGTGCTTGCTCCCTCACAACTATTGGAAATGTGGCTTAAAGTAGAAATTGACAAGTTATGCTCTTGAACTAGCTGTTAACATATCAATAGGTGTAAATTGCAACAGGCACTGTTGACTTTAATCAGAAAAGATCCCTATCATGGCTCTGATTGTAGCCTTGAGATGCACAAACAAGAAGGCAATTTATTCTGTCACTCCATATCATAGCAGTGATACAGGGCAACAAGTTCAACCAAGATAAGTAGAATAAAAAGCTTGACTTTATCTAAGACCACTGTGAAGGTGGCTAAGTGCACTGACCCAGTTAAGGGAAGCGGGTAATGATTTCTAATGGTTCATTAAAGAAAGTGATCCTTTTAAAATTGTGTTTAGTTTGACAGACAGTGTCCAGGAGTAATTGGGATGAACAAAGGGAGAGGTAGGAACAAGCGAATATTGCCTCTTCATTGATAACTAGTTATAAATCTAATAAGGGGGTATCTAGATAAAATGCCTCCACTATAGTTTGAGAAATGCCAGACTGTTTATTATTTTTCTACTCAGGTCATAAATATCTGGGTCATATGCAAAGCCAAGGCATTGGATCAGAATTTAAAATGTGGGAAATCAGAATAGAGCAATTCAATGAGATATCATAAGAGAGAGAGAGAGAGAAAAACAACAACAACAAAGACTCTAATTCCTATTAAGTGAATTAAATAACTATGGTTCCCAAATGCTGCGCTGTGGACCACCTGGGTAGTGGGGAGCTGTGAATATGTGAAAGTGTGAGGTTATTGAAAAAGGATCGGCAAATCAACTGCGCACTTCTGCCTTGATGTCCACATCTCACAGAGTGGGTATGGAACACAGTGATTAGGAGCATGGACTAAAGCCACACCACCTGGGTTCAAATCCTACTTCCTCACCATGTGATTTGCCCAAGTTACTTAACCTCCCTGAGCCTCAGTTCCCTCATTTGTAAAATGGGGTCATGAGTAGTTACCTCCCTTAGAAATTTTTTGAGGACCAAATGGACTAAAATCCCTAAAGCTTTTGAAATAGCAGCTGGTCCATAGCAAATACTACACAAGGGTCTGCCATTATCATGTTTTCATTACTAGTGCATTTATAGTTCAAAAGCATTAATATATTAGTAGACTCTTCTCATTATCTATCTTCTTCATCAGCAGGTATGAAAAAAAAGTACAACCACTTTCAAGCCAGAGGTATAATATTTTTCCAGACTACAAGAAAATGAACCCGAGAATATAAAAAGTAGGTAACAAGTGATTATGAAGATGGCATAATTTTAAAAATTGCCCTCATACAAAAAGAGCTCTGGGTCTCTAGGTCTCCTGAGCTTGTGAGCCGAGTATCACTTAGCCCCTCCATATACATCCTTACTTCATGCCTGAACACTGGACTTACAAACGTCCATGCAGAGGTTTGGTGGTTGTATAATTTGTGTCAGAACAGAAAATCAAGGACTAGGGCCTTCTTATGATCTTCAACTTGCCCATGTTTTAAAAAATAAATATGAATAAAACAAGATAAAATGGAAAAAAAAAACCAAAACCTAAATACTAATTATGAAAGGCCGGCACTTGCAATGCTCATAAGAAGGGAGGAAATAATAAATTACTTTGCTTCATAAAAGGGTTATTCCTTTTATCCTCTAATATACTGTGTGCCTTGTATATATTAGAAGCTCATTTATGTTTCCTGAGTTGAGTTTAAAGTAAAATTTTAAATGAAAAAGCTGACAAACATCTTTTTCTTTATAGAATAGTAACACTTTAGCTATGCTGTTCCTGAATTAAACAAATGGCAAAAAATATTTCACAAACACTGTGAAGAGTGTACATGAAAATATGAGATTGGGTTTAGTTTTTGAGAGAATTTGTGCCGTGTTCTGATTGGCAAGAAAAGTAATAAAGCTGCACTTGAGTACTAAGAGAATGACCTCATTTGACTTATTTGGGCTCTTAATATAAGTCACTGAACTAGCTAATTAGCTTGGCCCAATTTCAAGCTATTGGATCGTAGAAAGTGATAGAGCACAACAGAAGGCATCTCTTGGCAAGAATAACTATAACTCATCATTTTCTGGGAGGCATTCTAGTAGAAAGGACTTTTAGCAGCTTTCTGATCTCTGGCACTGATTTGGAATTAAGAAAAATGCCCATTTAATTCATCATGGTAACATTCAGCAATATGCAAGCATAATAAGGAGATAACAATGCATCATCTATGTCAGAGTGGCAGTAGGGAAAGTTACTATATACTGTTTAATCAACCAGAAAGACTTTCTCTTTGGAAAGTTTTATATCTAGAAAATTTTCATTAGCATATGGAAATGTTGGCAAGTTCAGAACCCTCCATAATCCTCCTCTACCAAAAAGAAAGCATATGAAAATATAAAACACCAAAAAACTGAGTCAAATTGTAAGTTCCAGAACATCCTGATTATTTTCATGCAGCATTTTGTGCCTTGGTCTATCCAAACATCCTTCTGAAATTATATCTTTCCAAATACCTCTACTATAGGAAGAGAAGGCATTTGCCGACTCACTCAGATATCTAATCTTCCCCACAGCTGTATCTATAACTGAAAATTAATAAATTAATCATCTCAGAAGGCCTGAAAATGTTTTAAAGCTTGTTGTGCTAAATTTTACTGCTTCACATGCTGGAAAAGACAAATACTCACGGTGAACAGAAAAATGCACATTTTCAGAAACTGAGTTGGATTATGCGCTGTCCTTGGTGTCTACAGATCAGGCCTTTGTAGGTCAGAGCCTCTGTTTGCCTGGCTTAGAATAAATACACCAGGCCACTGACCAGCACTGGGGAACTTTGTGCTTGGGTATTTAAGTCTAGAGTTAACCCAATCAATCTAAATTTAACTCCTTCCAGAGGGACCAGAGTCACCTCAAGCTTTAAAGCACCAGCGTGGGAATTTTCTTGAAAGTAACTACATCCAGTCCAAATAGCCTTCTGAGAGGCCTAACGCCTATGCTTCCTCTTTCTCTCCCAATCATTTAGTGGATGTTGCCAGCTAACTCTGCATTTCACATCCCTGTTATTTTTGGTCAATGCCAAAACATCTCTCCTCTCTTCCTCTTATTCTCTTCCATCTCTGTTGTTTTCTACT
Organism: Cabassous unicinctus; assembly: GCA_029593785.1. NCBI lineage: Eukaryota > Metazoa > Chordata > Mammalia > Cingulata > Chlamyphoridae > Cabassous > Cabassous unicinctus. The sequence continues at coordinate 2,581 of JAQZBX010042057.1, read as the reverse complement.
CCCAATTCCTACTTTCCCCTTCTCTCCCCAACATTTTATACTTTCAATTCTGGCTCAAGGCTTAACAAACTCTTGACTACCTCTTTGAACTTTCCCATCATCTTCTTGTTTTAAATGTAACTTGGCTCTTTTCTGAAAAGATAATTTCTCCTTTAGTCTTCTCCATTGGTGGATATTTAATCATTAAAATCTATACACTTTAGGCTTGGGAAGGGGTAAGCTTCCTTCTTGTTCCACACTCCCTTGCTATGCCCCCTCTAGTCTCAGCACCATTTTTAGGTAAGGAACTTTATACTATCCTGTGATGAAGCTACCCCACCTGAAGCAATTTGATATTATTTATGAATTCCAAGAATAGATATTAGATTGTGTTTGTAAACTGATCTGTACCTGGGCATGATTAAATTATGATTAGGGCTTTGATTGGGTCACATCAATAGGGCGTTGAGTCCACACTCCCTTGGTGGGTGGTGACTCACAGATAAAATACACGGCAGAGCAGAGGAGTAAGCTGGAGTTTTGATGCTGGAGTTTTGAGCTGGAGCCCAGGAAGTAAGCACACAGAGGAGCAGAGCAGCCCAGCCTGGAGAGAAACAAGCCCCGGGAAGAGAGGAACCCAGGAAGCCTGAACTCTCGCAGACAGCGGCAGCCATCTTGCTCCAACACCTAGCAATAGACTTTGGTGAGGGAAGTAACTTACGCTTTATGGCCTGGTAACTGGAAGTGTCTACCCCAAATAAATACCCTTTATAAAAGCCAACAGATTTCTGGTATTTTACATCAGCACCCATTTGGTTGACTAATACACTACCCCACCCTTTAGTCACCTCATCATTTTCATGTAAGAAACTCTTGGGTTCATGATTCACAGCCATCACCATCCCAGATCCTGACATCAACAGGAATGTCTTCAACATCCATGTGGATATATAAATCAACAACCTGTGCTCTCTGTTCATTGATCTCATTATCTCCAAAGACAATCATTCACTTCATTTTCGCCACCCATTCCTATGTCCATGACCCGGATTTTGTCAATATCATCCAGAACTGCTCCACATTTGAATCATTATTTATATAATAATTCTCTCAGCAAAGCCTCTTCCCTTTAGCTCAATCATGCTTCTATTCCCAGTATTCGTTTTCTTAAAACTCATTAAAATTGTCACCTGCTTTACTTTTCCCTCTCAGCCTCCACCTATTTTTGATCACTTTCTGATTTAAATTCCAACAATTATTTCATCTATTATCTCACAATGCACTCAAGTCCCTTATCTCACTCTCACAGCTACTTAAGAAATCTTAGCACTTTCTTCACAGCTATTTCTAGATTGGAGAGAGAAAGACATTGGAGAGAGAGAATCTGAAGATCATATGAGAGTATTAAACCATAGATGTGTGTCACAGACAAAAAGATACAGTCAATATATTGATTCAATTTATGCCTCATGTTATTTTAAAGTGGATGAGGAGATCCTATCCCAAATAGTGGGGTTCCTGAGGGCTCTGGAGACACCCAGGTCCTATGGTCAGTGCAGATAGCTCCAGAGTTTGGTGCCTTGTCATTGGGCCCTACTTTGGAGTTAATGCTCCTGAATGTGACAGAGTTGGACTTAGTTATGGCTTCCCTACACATGGCTCATCTGTCCCTTCTTTTTGAACCTATACTTGGTGCTGGAGTTGGTAGATGTATGTCCAAGATACTTGAATCTTTGGGCTGTCCATGTGCCAGCTGGCCCTGGAGCCTCAATGGAGTTGCAACACCTACTCCCCAGTTCATTGGACTCACACAGGACAACTAACAAGGAAGTGAGGATGGGCAGCCACCATACCAAGGAAATGAGAGAGCCTACAACTGCAAGCAAGAGAGTCCCATCCATTGGCTGTATGGGATTGAAGACCCCTCTCAATCAGAGGTGGAGTGGACATCACCATTTCAGAATTCTCAGGACTGGGGAATGAACAATGGACTAGATTGGACTTACTGGTGTTCTACTATAGAATTTTTGTGATTCTAGCAATGGAAGAAATTACAACATTAATGTGGAGGCAGTGGCCACTGGAGGCTCTGAGGGAAAGGAGAGGGAAAAACAGGTGTGATACGGGGATATTTTTGGGACTTGGGAATCATCCTGAATGACATTGCAACAACAGATATAGGCCATTATATATCTTGCCATAACCTACAGAATTGTGTGGGAGAGAGTGTAAGCTACAATATAAACTATAATCCACACTCAGTGGCAATGCCTCAAAATGCATTTATAAATTGCAATGAATGTACCACACTAATGAAGGATGTTGTTTATGTAGGAAAATGTGGGAGGTATGGGGAGCGGGGCATATGGGAATCCCTATATTTTTTATGTAACATTTATGTAATCTAAGCATCTTTTAAAAAATAAAAAAAATATTTAAAAAAATATTTAAAAAAATAAAGTGGATGAGGAGGGGATGAGAGAGATTGGAAAGAGAATATGAAATTAGTTATAATTCTAAATTGGGTAAAAAGCATGTAAAGCTATTAAAGAAAAATAGGAACAATATGATTACAAGGAGTCATAATATTCTTAAGGAAAAA
>JAQZBX010042056.1:0-22132 GCA_029593785.1 Cabassous unicinctus | reverse complement strand
TGGACAGGCAACTTCTCCCAGAAACTCATCAACGACCCTTCGTTGGATTTTCATCGGAGCCACTGGTTTGCAGCCTGCCTGTGGAGCCTGGACTTGTGCATCCCCACGGTTGCGTGAGAGACTCTTTTAAATTCTCATATTATTGACGGATATCTCCTGTTGATTCTGTTTCCCGAGAGAACCCTGACTAATACACAAGTTGACTCAGGAGTCTGGTGAAAATTGGGTGAGTCTCCTACATTTTGCCCTCCTTTAGGCCACATGTACCCCCTACATGCAGGACAAGTTGGGGTTGGAAAAAATAAATGAATATGACAAACAAATATCTTTTCTCTACTCTAAAGGAACTGGACCAGATTAGGAAAATTGTCAATTGAATGGTCCAAGAAGCCCACCCCCCTCATCCATGTACTAACCCTCCTTTATTTCAGGCACAGCCTGGAAATCTAGTCTGGGTATGGAAGCTCCAAGCTGGAACACTTGAGCCACGGTGGACTGGCCCATATGTGGTGACCCTCACAATGCCCACAGCAGTAAAAGTCACAGGGAAAAGACACTGGATACATGCATCCCAGCTAAAGGACGTCAGGTCCGATACGAGGACTCGGAGGCAGAAAAGTGGACAGTCACCAGAACTGAAGACCCCTTAAAGTTCAAGATTCACCAAACTAGTTACGACTAAGGGTGGGGAAGAGGGAGGGATATGGCAACTGCCTGGCAAATGAGTTTGCTGCCCATCTTGGTCGTTAGCGTGTGCATCAGTAGTTTTTGATTAACCTCCTATAAGTGGAGTATTATAAGGACAAGGGATGGAAAGTTTCTAAACACCACTCAAACTACTGGGAAAAGTCCCACCCTCTCTTTCGACCTGTGTGCCCTCCTTGGGGAGAATTGGAACAACCTAGACATAGAACCAGAAGGCCGTCCTGCAGGTCACAGGTGTGGAGACAAATATTTAGAAAGAGGACTAGCCCAGGCCAAGCCCTATGCCTGCCCTGCAGACGGTCCCCCAGAATGCCATACGTGAGGGCAGTACCACTGTGCTCAATGGGGTTATGAAACCCTAGCCTCATGGGCTTCCAGAGATACTGCTATCTGCCTCTTCAGAGGGGCACAGCCCCAGAACCCAACCACAAGGTTTGGTAAACCCATTCACATCTGTATAATTAATGGGTTCAATAATGTCTGGGAAGGAGGCAAAACATGGGGCCTCAGACTATATGTAGTTGGTCAAGACCCCATAGATGAGTTTACCATCCAACGGGGTATTCTAAAACCCCTCCACCCAATCCGGTGGGCCCCAACCAGGACATTCTCCTTAACCCAGGATGGGTAATTCCACCCAAAAGAAAACCAGGACTCTTAAGGTCCCCCAAGCAAAAACCCACCAGAACCCCCTTGTTGTCAATGTTGTCCTCTCTCTTCACTTTCTTAAATGAGAGCCAGCCAAATACCCCAATGATTGCTGGCTCTGCCTAAATCCCCAACCCTCTTATTACATTGGAATAGGAGCAAATGGAAGCAATATCCCCAATACATCACTGTATGTTCAAAAGATATCAGTAAACGAGAGCCAAAGGTTATGCAAGTGGAGTCATGAGCCAATTCTAACTCTAGGGGATTTACAAGGTAACAGCACCTGTTTTGCCCCCACCTCAACCAAAATCAATGCAACCTACCTAGGCCCCCTCTGTTCGTCAGTTGTTTTCTCTGATGAAACTGATGAATTCTATTATTGGAAAGCCCCCGATGGCACCTGGTTCACCTGTACCCAAGGAATCACCTCTTGTCTCTCCCCCTAAACCTTGTCTCAATCTAGGGCTGAAAAAGACGCAGTCGTTTTCATCCTGGTACATATCATCCCACAAGTATACTGGTATCCACATGAAGAAGGCCACGAGCATTTTAAAACTATGAGTCGGTTTAAATGAGATAATATTCTCGTTCCCATGAAGGTCAGCCTTGGGATTGGGGGGTCAGCAGCCTTGGGAACGGCAGCCATGATCACTGGTAAAGAAAATTTTAACACCTTATCCACTCAAGTTGACTTAGACCTAAAAGAGTAACAAAAATCAGGTAGTCATCTCGAAAATTCCTTATCCTCTCTGGTTGAAATGGTTCTGCAAAATAGGCGTGGGTTAGATCTATTATTCTTAAAACAGGGAAGACTATGTATAGCCCTAGGTGAAACCTGCTGTTTCTATGCTAACCCGTCAGGAGTGATAAAGGAAAGCCTCTCATTAGTCAGAAATAGGCTACAGGAACGAGAAGAACTCAGAACAAAAAGTACAAACTGGTACAAAAGCCTGTATTCATGGTACCCATGGCTAACTACCTTAATAATCGCAGCTGCAGGCCCACTCATCCTCATTATGCTAGGATTTCTAGTGGGCCCTCTGTTAATTAACTGTCTCTATTCCTATATCTGAAAAAGAATTCAGGCAGTAAAACTGATGGTGCTACACTCTCACTACATGCCTCTTGCTACTGACACAGACTCAATGGTTTGACTAATGCCATTACAGGAGTAGGGAATGAAAAGGAAACAAGACCACACCAATTCTCCCCAGCAGGAACCCCAAGCTTATAAAATTTGTATGGTCATTAAAAACCCAGACACTCATCCAGGACTAATGGGGGAATGGCGTCATTCGTAATGGGAAAAGGTCAATCACTATCCACCCCATGCTGAGATGCTAAGGTCAAATATCTGTTTCTGTAACTCTGCTTGCTTGCTTTGATCAGAACCCCCATATAGAAATGTATATGTTTGAAACTACCAATCCTGTCCCAACTTTTGGTGCTTGCGGGAAAGTTTGGCGTGCGCGGTAAGAAAGTCTATAAAGGCTGCAACCTCCGGAATTTAGGCATGACTCTTAATAAGGAGCACGCCCTGGCAGGTAATAAATGTTCCATTAAGTTTTTTCTCCTGTGAGTTGTTATTTATATAAAGTAATCCACTTGATTACAGGTAAGAAAATTGGAGATTATTTGGTTTAAAGAGAGCCACACTTGAGCACAAGGAAGCTTTCAGGAAGTAACTCATTATGTTCTATGAAAAACTATTAATTTCACTTTAATCAAAACAATTATTTTTAAAAGAGGTCCCTAATAGTTTCATTAGTGAAAAACTTATGACTTTATCATCTTAAAGGTTAAACAGACATAATGTTAACTTATTAATATATTTATAGATCCCAGGAGATTACACCAAACTAGAGTAAATTTAAAATAATAATTTATGTAAGAATTGTTTTTTTCTTTTCCATTATAGTTTTGAACTGCTTTGTTTTCATAATACCTTAAAAATATAACCTTAAAATTAGACCAACTATTAGGCTCTGGGAAATATATTACATTGTAAATTTTATCTTTGTTTTAATTATAATATAGAAAAACCTTTTCATAGATTTCATGGATCTATTTACTTACTGAAATTTGGCAATTGGGTTATTAATTATTCTCATCTCAAAGCTGTTAAAATGTAATTGTGGATTTACAGGACAGACTGTGCAAATCAAGGTTTATACTGAAATATTCCCTCTGTCCCTATCATTTATAATTTCCAGGCCTAGTAGACAGAATTCTAAATTAAACTCACATCTCCCTACCTTTCCACACCAGCCCACACCCCAAAGTTTCTAGACCAATTTTAATGAGTTGCTGGAATTCAGTCAAGGTTAGAAGACCCTGGGGGTAGGATAGGCTACAGAAAGATTATGAAAGTATTCAGGACAAACTTTTGAGGTGTTTTGTCCTTGAAATAATTACTTTAGTCAGATTTTTGTATGAGCTTTGTCATCCTGTTTGTTTTCTCTAATTTGGACTCCAGGAGTATTCATTTACATATACAAATATAAGTGCTTATTTAATTTTTACCAAATTCAGTAGAGCTCTTTCAAGAATTTTCATTTGTTAACTTGATATTACCATCCAGAGGAATGAAAATATACATTGAACAAACAGACAGACACACAAACAGAAACATAACTTACTAATTTGGCTCATAAATCTCTTTTGTTATGGTTGTCTTTTGGTTTCCCATTATTTCATGATTTTTTTTTTTTACACCTTTTAAGATCTCCCCTGGGATTGGTGTTGCCTGTAACATGCAAACTTGTTCTTGGAAACACATGCACACACAGATAATAAGTTGATTTTTTTTTTCAATTCAAGCCCACAGACACCCTGAAATCTTTCCATGGGTTAAGAACTGGTCTAGACAGTTTCAGTCATTCACATATTAACTTCTTTGGCTAACTTAAAAGATGTCTGTGTAATGTTTCCATAATCATAATTGTTGTTAACTCTTAACCCTTGGTTACGTAGTTTTGGACTGAGAATTGAGTTGAGAAGGCTGATGCAGTTATGGGGCTCAGGATCATCTTTGGCAGGTGAGCTGGGGAAGGAAAGTTGAGAGTCCTAACATGCTCTACTGAAATGTTAGGGTCACTTAACAGGGAAGCTTCTAGTTGTGCCAGGCCACTTGAGATAAATTCTGGTTATCAGAGCTCTTTAACAGAGTCTCCATGATATGAGGCACAACAATTTTGAGAGCTGAGTCAAACACTCAGACAGGGCCTGAGCAAAAGTCACAGGGACCATGACCACACGTGGGCCAGAGGGGAATCCCTGAGTGACCCCATCATGAGTGTGGCTGTAGTAGCCAATGGGGTGAAAATGGTCCGACATGCATTTCCTCCTTCCTCATTCATTTAGAGCTGGAAGGAAGCCCGAGGGGATGGAATTTTTACAGCCCTGGTTCCCAGTCTGGGATGTTGAAAGGGTGGAGCTAGAGAGTGAGAAAGCTTCAGGTTGGGAGTGTTTGAGGAAATCATAAAGGGGTCCGGCAATGGAAGCAAAGCATTGGGCCCACAAACGGCAAAATCCAGCGAGGCTAAGAAATGCACCTACCTGTTCTTTGGTGGTGGGTTGGGGGAAGATAAGGATAACCTTGAGATGAGAGTGGGCTAGTGAGAGTTCTCTTTTTAGAATTAATGCAACTTCTTTGTTATTTGCACAACTGGAGAACTTTAAGTCTGAGTTTTAGGTGTTACACAGATATATGTGACTCAGATATCAGAGTTACATGGATAAACATAAAGAGTAAAGCACTTTAAAACTTATGAAAAACTATTAAAGTTTTAAAACAAATGTGACTGTGGAAAAAGCTTACAATTTAGGCCTTAATTTCCTTGTGAGCATTTTAAAGATTAAGGTATTTTAGAAATAAAATTTTAGAAAACTAACTTATATTGAGTTTATTAAAAATAGACCATAGCAGAAGTTTTAGTTTGTTTGTTTCTCCTTTATATTTTTATTAGGATTTGTTAGTCCTGGTCCAATGAGGCTCAGAGATAGAACAAAATTCAAGCAGAGATGTTTGTTAGATCACAGGCATTGTAGGGGTCTGAAGTGAGACTTCAGCCTGCCTGCCCAGGTTTGGTATTGCCTCATTTGAGGTGGTGTAACTGGGTGGGTTTACAGAAGGGGTGCATATATGAGGCACATATATATAGGGTGGAAGATTACTAACTTTTGCTCTTTGGGGAGGAGGTCTTGGGGAGGGGAAGATGGATGTGTTGGAATGTCAAAAAGGACATTTGATAATCTTGGATATTTCATGGTTGGTTTTGAGTTTTGTACATCCTGTTGGATTAGGGATGGGGGTGGGGGTTTTGCCCCATCTGTTATTAGAGCAAAGGAGACGTGTCAGCACTGACCAGGGTCATGGGGGGTTATTTTGACAAATGGGGCTAACAGGCAGAATATAATTTCCAGACTTGTCTTGCTTTCATTTTAAAGTTCCATTTTTTTTCTTTGATCTTTAGCTGACTGCATGTACTTTTTTATTTTATTTTATTTTTAAAGAAGCAGTAGATTATAGAAAAGATGCATCAAAAATTTATGGGGATTTCCATATGCCCCACACCCTTTCCCTCCCACACTTCTCTCCATTAGTAACATATTTCATTAGTGTGGCACATTTGTCACAATTGATGAACACATATTGAAGTATTGCTACTATTCATGGCCAATAGTTTATATTATAGTTTATACTTTGCACCACACATTTTTAAAGGTTTTGACAATATGTATAATGCCTATATCCATCATTGCATTGTCATTCATAACAATTCCATGTCCCAAAAATGCCCCCTGTTACATTAATTCTTCCCTCTCTCTCCCCTCAGAAGTTCTGGTGACCACTGCCTTTATATCCTTGGTACAACCACTAATGGAGTGAAAAGAATCCATAGAGTATATATATATACTTTTAGAGAGGCTTCAGAAAAAAACAATGTAACTGATAAGGAAAGTTGGTTGTTTTCAGGATATATCTTTAAAATACTTAAAACCATGACTAATAATGTTCTATTAATGTCTAATATGCAGAAAATATTGTCAAATTTTATAAATTTGACAATGAAACTTTATACTGCCTTTAAATATTTATATGAATATTTTACCCATACAAATTTAATTATCATAATTTTAGAAAATCTCTTTTTAATTTTAACAACTCTTTAAACATATTCTATGCAATTTACATGAAATGAAATTTAATTTCAGCACTTCACTTGTGTCAAGGTGAAAGAACAAATCTTTTGCAATCATTTGAAATAAAAAGATATTGATGGATATAGGATTACCGAATACCTGACAAAAACTTGTTTCTCTCCTGGGTGCTAGGATACAACGGAATGAATTATATGTAAATTATAATGTAATGAGATGAATCCCTCTCTTGGTGCCAAATTCTGCTTTGGGTGGTAGAGAATATCTTGTTGAAGCAATGAATTATGAAAACAAGCTTCAACTCATTGGCTCGACCTGCACAGGAGAAGCCCCTTGCTGTCCTCATGTCAACTTGCTTAATTAAGATATGAAAATTCCTACCCACAGGTGAAGTTGTCTGCCCATTTTTTAATCATGCAAAGTAAGTGCATGTGTGATTTCCTGAACATACTAATCGTACAATTATATAACTAGCTATGTATATTCATCCATATGCAAAAAATCTAATGCATAATCAAAGCAAATGTTAACAAGTAACTTAGGTATTAAAGCCATAGTGAAACCGCAGCACAGGGAGTCAGGTCTGAGTAGCTTTAGACCAACATTGGCTCCTGTTTGCAGTCATAAAAATTGTAAGTTCTGTCTAACTCTCATGTTAAGGCTTTTTCCTCTGGTTATCCCCAAATGCCCAGCTTTGGGGCCTGACGATATTCTTCATGGTTTGACTTTGAGAAAGCAAAATGTTAAAGTTGTTAGGTTTGAATATTATGTTCTTTTAAAAGTGACACAGGGAAGCAGATGTGGCTCAAGTAATTGGGCTTCCATCTACCATATGGGAGGACCTGGGTTCTATCCCCAGGATCTCCTGGTAAAAGCTATGCCAGACCTGTGCATTGAGCCAGGTCCACGTGGGGAGCAATGCAGCAAGATGATGATGCAACAGAAAGAGACACAGGGGAGAGTCAAGGTGAGACATGACAGAAACCACGAACTGAGGTGGCACAAGTTAGGGGTACCTCTCTCCAACATTGGAGGACCCAGGATTGAATTCCACTGAAGCCTAGAAGAGACAAATGAGAAGACAGAAAAAGAAACATACACAGAAGATCACACAGCAAATGGACACTGACAGCAAAAACAGCAGGTGGAAGGGAGGGGAAAAGGGCAAAAAAAATTAGTGACACAACTAGTTTTTCTTAATAAAGTACAAGAATTTGTTTTGATAAAACACAGGCTTTAAAATTTTTTACACTGATTATTCAGGAGAAAAACACTTTATAACATTTAACTAAAAATGGATGAATTATTTAAGAAACATTGGCACTCAACAGAGAGAAAAGCAAATTTTAGCTTTTTACTTTATTTTTAAAGAAATTTTAGATTACAGGAAAGTTATATTACATTGAAAATATAGGGGATTCCCTTATACCCCATACTCTCCCTCTCTCACATTTCCCTGTTTAGAACATCTTTAGTGTGGTACATTTGTTACAATTGATGAACAAATATATAAGTATTGCTACTATAGTTAATAATATAGTTTACATTATGGTTTACACTTGTACTGTACAATTTTACAGGTTTATAGTTTACATTATGGTTACACTTTATGCTGTACAATTTTACAGGTTTTGACAAAATATATAATGGCCTGTATCCATCATTGCAATATCATGCAGAACAATTCCAGTGTCCACAAAATGCCCAATGTTACAGCTTTTCTTCCCTGTTCCTCCCCTCAGAACCTCTGGTGACCACAATTTTTATATAAATATCACTAGTTCTTCCATTACTAAAATAATAAGTCTACTTTGATCCAGAGTTTCATTCTCCCCTTATGTTTGTTCATTCCTCAATCTTGAAGATTTTGGAATAATGATTCCCACTCTGTTTCAGATTGAGAGGGAGCTTAGAGCCCATGGTCAGATGGATGGAACTGTCTTGCTTGCAGTTGTAGATACTCTCTGTTCTTTTGGGAGGGGTATTATCCATCATCACCATTTTGTTTGTTGTCTTGGGTAAGTCTGAGGAATTGAAGAGTAGGTGTTTGCTGCAACTCTGATGAGATTCAGGGATCAACTGGAATATGCACAGCCAGAAGATATAAGTTTCTGGGACATATATTTAATTGCTATAGTGCTAATTATAGGTTCAAATAAAAGGGGCAGAAGAACCATGTATAGGGAAATTATAAATGAGTCTTACTCCATTGTATTGGGGAGATAGTTTAATTCCAAGTTAAGGACCACCAATAGGGTGCTGGTTTTCTGGGTTGTCTGCCCTGCCTATAGTGTCCAGATGTTTCTAGAGCCCTTGGGAGAATCTTTGCATCATTTACTGTGGCAGTCAGTGAGATCCTGTTGTGTCATGCATAAGCATAACCTCTGGAATGACTTCCTGACTCACTTGGAAATCTATTAGCCATAAAACTAATTTGTATTTAATATTTTCCCCTTTTGTTCAAGGTCTTTTTCCAAATGCATCGCTAGTTGGTGCTTGGTAATAATCCCTCTTTGTGGTGTCAGGGAGGCCTATCCTTGGAAGTCATGTCCCACACTGTGGGGAAAGCAGTGAGTTCATATGTTGAGTTTGGTTTAGAGAGAGGCCATAATTGAGTAACAATTTGGTTTTCAGGAGATAACACTTAGGCAATATATATAACTAGGGATATTAGTCTGCCAAAGTAGTCCTGATGCAAAGTAACAGCAATCTGTTGGCTTTTATAAAGGATATTTTTTGGGGTAAAGTCTTACAGATACCAGGTCAAAAAAGTCCAACTCAAGGTTGATTTCTCATAAAAGTCTGTTGCCATGTGTTGAAGCAAGATGATTGCTGATCTCTTCCTGGTCCCTCCTTCCCCTCTGGGCTTCCAGTTCTCCCTCTCCTGGCATAGGGCTCATTTCTTTCCAGGTCTTCAATATCAGTCTGCACTGCTCTGGTCTCTTCCCCTGGTCAGCTGCAAACTATCAGATTAATGGCTAATCTCTCCTCAGTATCTCAAGTTCAAAAATGACAGAATCCTCTCTCTTCCCATGTGTCTCTTTGAGTGTGTGTTTATATCAGACACAGCAGGGAGTGGGGATTCAACCTGAGTCATACATTACTGATGTAGTCAAATTAAAAAAAGCTCTCAGAGCGATTTTAACAGATAATCTAATCAAAGGACCCTCAACTGAATTTAACATAATAAAAGGGTATCACAACCAGAGGAACAGATTCATTCACAAATATGATCTTTTGGGGATTCTAAAATAATCTCAAACTGCCACACTAGGCTAAGATTCAATTTTACAAATATAAGCATCAGTAGTACAAGCATTGATATCAAGGGCCTAGTGTATTGGTCTGTCCTCTTTTGCTAAGCACTGTCCGTGTACTGTAGAGATTCTTGCCACTCTATTAGAGAATGTAGCAGTACTCCCAGGATGGGAACTTAATATTTTTTTATTAGTATGTGGGTTTCTGCCCACTGAGATAACATCCTATGACCATATGAACACATTTATATTCCATAGAGGCATGCCCCAGATGCATATTTACTCACACATCCCTCAAAACTGATACGCTCAACCAGTGATCCTCCGATCCATAGTTGTAACTTTTCTGTAATCCAAAACCTCCTAACACATGAAGACAAAAATATTTCTTGCATTGTGCCTTTCATCCCATAAGATATGTTATCTTTTATGTATGTTTACAATTTCTTCTGTATCTTCTTGCTTTTTTTCACTTTATTTTCAAAGAAGCTTTAGGTTACAGAAAAGTCACATTGAAAATATAGGGAATTCTAATATATTCTTTCCCCTTCACATTTTCCCCTATTAATAACATCTTACCTGAGTATGTACATTTGTTCCAATTGATGAACAAATATTGAAGCATTGCTGCTAAACATGGTCAATACTTTATGTTATGATTTACAGTTTGCACTGTACAATTTTATAGGTTTTGACAAAAAGCATATTGGCCTGTATTCATCATTGCAAAATCATGCAAAACAATTTGAGTGCCCTAAAAATGTCCTATATTCCACCTATCCGTCTCTCTCCCTCCCCTTGGAGGCTATGGTAACCATTAAGTTTCATGTTTTCAAGAATAACATCCATAGTTATACGCATTAATATTGAGGGGTTGGCAAACTGGTTTGCTTTCATCTCTTAGGCATTGCCTAGGTACACAAGAAATTCTTGGACCTCTTTTTGAGAATGTAGCAGGACGCCCCAGGATGGGAGTTTAAAATTTTGTTGTTTACACTGTGGGTCTCCACCCACTGAGATAACACCCCACAACCACATGAGCACATTCATATTCCTTCAAATTATGCCCCAGCTGTACCCTTTCCTACCTATATCCCAATCACTTACACCCTGCACCAGAGACTCTCTCTCACCATATATGCCAAAAGAACATTCCCACACTTGCAGTTTCTATCATAGACCTACAAATCCCCAGAGTTCACCTGTTCATTTCTCCATCTGCCCCCCATTTCCATGAATAGTCCAGTCCAACCCCCCAACCTGCTAACCATCATATTCCAGCACTCTCAACACCACTCACAACCTTACTCTTGGAGCTGACTGAATGCTGGTCTTCCAGGCAAATTACTTCCATGGATTCCCTCTCCCTTTGAGCTGGCTGTGTGCTGGCTTGTGTGCCTTATCTCCCAAGCTCCCCTTTCCCTCAGCCAACTGGGTTCCCCCTCACTAGCTGCCCTTTCCAAGTGTCCCCACAGCCCTGCAGCTTCCCATCTGCAATTTCTTGAAGAGAGCAGCCTCCCATTCCCTACTCTGCATCTTCAATGACCAAATTTTAGTTTTGCATTGTTATAATTTTTGATAAGGCTTTAATAATTTGTAGATAGTCCTATTAAATCGTCCAAGTTTGACCAAAAAATATTCCTTTTCTGCAATCCTTCTGTGCTCCTTACACTTTTCAGGTTTTGTCCCACTTTTCTTCATTTTAATAACTAGTTATTTATTTTAGGACAAATTACTTTCTTCTCCCTTAATAAAAAATAATTCCATATACTTTACATACTTAAGTTACCAAAATGATTTTGGAAATTATCTCTAAACATTTTACTCCATACAATTGCCATAAAAATCAAACAATTAAGGACAATGACAATTCAGTTAAATGTGAACGGAATTTTCTTTTGTTCATTTTAAATAGTAGATGCAATATTAGCATACTTGATCAGTAAATCTGTCTAAATTTAGGGAGATACATATAAAAAAATATTGTCAGAAATACTGCTTTTTTCAATTTAATTCTCAGTATTTCAGTATCTACACCATGGCTCATTCCCCCTGAGCTCAGATGGAAGGTTGTGAAGGGGCCCCTCCCCTAATGCACACAGTGAGCACCTGGCAGGGATTCGCTGGGGAAAGGATCCAAAGAGGCAAATGGTGAAGGAGCAGCCTCAACCTCCCACCACCCCTTCTTAGGCAGTCCCCTGTTATGCTTCTGTCTCCTTTGCAGCTCTCTGAGCCCTGGACTGGAAACATGGACTTGGGTCGGTTCTACTTCATCTGGTGGTGTGATTCTGGACACGTGATCCCAGCTGAGCCCCATTAATTCAGAAACAAACTGTGGCCATTTGCTGCGCACATGGGGCAAAGATGGTTGGGATTGAGGAGGGGAGGATTAAGGCAGGTGGGGCCTCCAGGGGGAATCACATTAGACCACAGAGAAACACATTGTGATGCATTCTGAGCTTCACCCAGGGTTTGACAGAAGGGTGGGTGTGGGAATAGGAGGCTGTGGCATCAGAGGTCGCATGTGGGCACAAGTGCCTCGCTCCTGCTCCTTCTGCGGGTCCTTCCTTCCCAAGGCCTTCCCTGGGGACTGTCTGGCAGGGCCCACTTCACCGAGCCAGGTCACAGCCCTGAAGAATTTGGAAGCCCCACAGTGACTCATCCAGAGTGTGGGAAGTGGGCAATGCCAGAAGTGTGGTGCTTCCCGCCCTGCAATGCACGCAGCGGGCCTGCAGGGGCCACCTTCCACCCCAGAAATTCCTGTTATTTGGTTCCTGGGTTCTGGCTCTGCCGTGCTTGAGCTCATGGCTTGGTTCCGGCGAGACCACAGAGGAGGCCGTCATGGCCCTGCGGCAAACCCGCTATGCTGGCGGTGAGTCAGAAGCTTTCTCTTCATGGCTGTGGTTGAGGAGACTTTGTCCTGGCTCCTCTGACAGTGTTTTCTTAGATAGCGAGGGTGGTTTATGCTTTCTCATGCAGCAGTGTAGCAAAACTTATTTACCAGAGTAATGTTCATTTAGTTGTTTGCCTGCTGGAAATCCTGGCCTGCTGTATGGTTTTGTAAGGATACGAGATCGTGCTTGTTGGCAGTTCTGACAGATTCAGAGAAGAGGGAAGAGCATGGACACCACTGAGGTGCAGATTATCAGAGCCTTCCAGTCAGGTAAGCTGGTTACAGGCCCGAGGGGAAAGGGGGGAGTGAGTCCCCTTAGCAAATGCTTTTAGTCATTTTTAAATGGTTTATTTTTACCTGCAGCACCAGCATAGTTGGAAAAAATGTTGAAAAATTTACAACTATATTGTTTTAATTTTAACTGTTATTTACTCACAAAACCAAAATTTTTATTGTGCTTTTTACTTTCCTGGCTTTAATCGAGGCCAGCAGGTCCACAAATTTTTTTAAATATACTTCTTAATTTCTCTTGTTTTTAATTGAGAAAATTGCCATGTTAGACAATTTGTCATGACCCAGTGGTGATTAAATTATTTTAATTTAATTTCAGTTTACTGAAATGTCTTTGTTTTGCTGTGATTGATATGTGTATAAAATATATAGATAGATTGATATTTAGAGGTGATACTTGCTCAAAATGAGAAGGCAATCAATAAATTGTTGGTGTATTTAAGAGTCATATTTATTCATTAAAATTAAATTTCTGGAATGGATGTGGCTCAAATGGTTGGGCGTCCACCTCCCATATGGAGGGAACTGGGTTCAATGCCCTGGACCTCCCGGTAAAATAAACAAATAAAAAAATTTCTCTTGTTAAAAATTCAAAATAGGAAAGCATTTATTTTTTTAAAGACATTTATTTATTTCTCCCTTCTCGTTGTTTACACTCACTGTCTGCTGTGAGTCCATTATTGTGTGCTTTCTCTGTCTGCCTGTCTTTAGGAGGCACACAAAGCAAACCTGGGATGAGAAAAAAAAAGCAAGCCTGGGACAACAAAAAAAAAGAACCGCTAAAAATAACCTGGTGTATTCCCTTCTCTTAGGATGAACTGGGAATCAAACCAGGGACCTCATACATGCCAGTTAGGAACTCGTCCACTGAACCAACCTGGCTGCACAGGTTAAACAGGTTTCTGAAGGCTTATCTGGGTCTTCACTCCCCTGCTCCCTTAGGCAAGTTAGGCTTCTGACAGTTTGCAGAGCCAGACTGGTCAGGCTCCTGCCTCCACCCCCTCACAGACGCAGCTCCTGTCTCTCCCAAATGAACTGTAAGGTCCAGCAAACATGAACACTTAACTAGAATCATTGGATTTATGTTTAGAAAAAGTTCTGGAATTGAACACATTGGCACTATTAAAAGTAGAGTTGAAGAATGAGGCTGAAAGCAGAAATGGAAGGAATGGTTGATGAACCCCCAAAGAAAATTAGACATCTGGAAGGTGAGTATCTATCCCATTTTGCACACCAGATTTGCAGAATATGGGAAAGATGAGAAAGAGTCTGTGAATTTGTAGACACAGGCATAGGTGAGGTGGAGTGAGAAGCCCACTGAAACATAAGCTCCAAGAGAAAGGATCTATATTAAGTCCACCTTCCCCAGCCCCTCCTTTGCTTCGAAAATGCTGGTGACCAGGCTCACTACACCCAGGTAGGAGCTCAGAAGCTTCCCAGGGCAAAGGCCTCAGATCCATGTGGGCCTCATAGTAAACCCCCAGAGGAGCACTGAGAAACACAGGCCTCCCCCAGGTACACAGAGCCCCATTCAGCTGTTCCCTCCCAAGCACAGGGATATGGAAGTGTGGCCAGGACCACCAGGTACTTGATGACAGGCTCTGGCTTGAGAGGTAGAGAACAGAACTCTAATTAAAAGGAGCACACAAAAGCATTAGCAACCTCTTGGTCTCTGAAGAACAGGACCTGAAGCTGATCCCTTCTCTCTGTCTCTACTGCTCTCCCCACACACCCACCCCTGTGCAGCAATCAACATCGTCATCTTTAAGAGACCCTGTCAGGGTGTACACCTGTTCTTCCTGCTAAACCTTCTCCCCACATTGCAGTAACTGCTCTCTTAAATTAAAATCAAACCCTAACCTGGTGACAGCATTTACTGCCCACTCCTCTGACTACTAGTCACTCACTGCATTTATGTTTGTCTGGCCTCTGGCTGATCCTCAATCACACCACTCTCATACCCACTTCATAGACATCACCTCTTCTGTCTCTTGACCCTGCAGTACTTGTCCCCAGGTTGGTTCATTGTTCAGATGTCCACTCTTCAGAGAGGATTCCCTTACTTCTCAACCCCAAGTTCCCCTTTCCCACACCCATGATGCCTGCCCTTCCTTGTGCATTAATTTATCATCTCAGGACATCCTCTGTGCTATGTTTAATTTCCCTGTTCAGTATTTCTGCCCCCTCTGCCCCCTAAAATATCAGTTCCATGAGGACAGGTGCATTCTTTCTCATCTTTACTATTCTCTGCCCAGACCAAGCTATATTTTGAGGAGAAATCATTTACCTTCTTATAATGATCGTTATGTCCTTTGTCTTATTTGCCCCCAAGCACCTACTCAAAGTGTCACTTCCTGCTTTCCTTCCATCTCTAATAATCTCCAGTTAGTGCTAATTGCCTAGAGAGGGAGTGCCATTTTTGTCTAAAACTACTAATTCTGGGTACGCCTGCTGTGTCTGTGGGGAGAAACCCCTGCTGCTTCCTTAGCTTTCATGTAAGGTGTGTCAGATGATTCGGGACAGCTATGAGGGTGGGATGTGGAGTCTTCATGAAATGGTCCATGAGGATTTCTGCATAGTCAGAAAAGTCTCAGTTCCACAAAAGGCAAAGAAAGAAAATCATCTATATATGAATTTACCAATTTTAAATTTTAACACCTTTTATTTTAGAATATAAATATTGAATATGTTTCTCTTTAAGAATACAGTTTAATTACACCCCAGTAGATATATTTACTTTTTAACAAATCAGTTTTATTGATATTAATAAAGCATAAATCTATCCAAAGGTTACAGTCAATGTTATTCAGTACAGTTACAGAGTTGTGCATTCACCACTCCAGTCATTCTTAGAGCATCTTCGTTATTCCAGAAAAATAACAACAATGCTAGAAAACAAAACACAACCAACTAAACAAAACTCATCACCTCTCAATCTCTCTGTGCTTCCCCTGCCATACATAGCTGCTATTCTGTTTACTTCTTCCTAGTTTACTAGTATTGATATTTTGGAAAAAACAGTCATATCTGCAATATTACACATATTCATATTTTACATGAGGTTTCCCTATGTTATACAGTTCCAAGTTACATTTTTTCAATTTTCTTCTAGTAATATAAATGTCCTTAGGTTTTCCCTTTCAACCACTATCATACCCTCATAATATAGCTCTTCTAGTCATAAACAGCACGATGTGCTCGCAACATTTCCTTTCATTTCTGAAGATTTACAAACAACCTTTTAACCCAGTCTACACTGATTAAACATTAACTTTCCATTCTCTACTCATATTCTATTTTCTTGTCACCAATATTTTAATTACTAATTCCATGGGTTTACATAATATACTTAGTTCAAAATAGCACAATCATACAGTATTTGTCCTTTTGTGTCTGGCTTGTTTCACTCAATATAATGTCCTCCAGCTTCATCCTCATTGTCATAAGCTTCACGACTTCATTTCTTCTTACTGCTGCATAATATTTTATTGTATGTATACACCACAGATGGTTTATCCATTCTTCAGTTGATGGACACCTGGGTTGTTTCCAATTTTTTTGGCAAATGTGAGTAATGCCACTATGAACATCAGTATACAGGTGTCTATTCATGTCGCTGCTCTCAGTTTTTCTGGGTATATACATAGCAATAGAATTGCCAGGTCACATAGCAAGTCCAAATTCAACTTCGTTAGGAACTGCCAAAAAGTCCTCCACAGTGCCTGTACCATTCTGCATCCCACCAACAGTGCATAGGCGTTCCTACCTCTTTACATCCTCTCAAACATTTACAGTTTTCCAACTTTTTAGTTGTGGCCAGTCTAATAGGTTTGAAATGATATCTCACTGGAGTTTTGATTTGCATTTCCCTAATCACTAGTGATGTTGAATATTTTTTCATGTGTTTATTTGTCATTTGTATTTCTTCCTTGGACAACCAAATATAAAAAAGATCATATTTTCTAGTATTTGCCTATATTTTAATTGGCTCATTTGTCTTTTTATTGTTGAGTTGTATTATCTCATTATATTTCACGGATAATAAACCCTTATTGGATATGTGATTGCCAAATATTTTTCCCATTGTGTTGGCTGCCTTTTCACCCTTTTGACAAATCCTTTTAAGTGCAAAAGTGTTTAATTTTGAAGAGGTCCTATCTATTTTTTTGAAGGTGTTGCTCATCCTTTAGGTGTAAGGTTTAAGAAATTACCACCTACCACAAGATCTTAAATATTTTCCTAAATTTTCTTCTGCAAGTTTTATTGTTGTTGCTTTTATATTTAGGTCCTTGATCAATTTTGAGTTAATTTTTTTTATAGCTGTGAGATAATGGTGTCCTCTTTCTTTTGGATATGGCTATCCAGTTCTTCCACCACTATTTGTTGAACAGACTGTTCTGGCCCAGCTGGATGGGCTCAACAGCCATGTCAAAAATCACTTAACTGTAGATATGAGGTCTATTTCTTGGTTCTCAATTTTGTTCCATAAAAACATGGTGCTGTTTTTATGCCAGTACCATGCTGTTTTCACAGCTGTAGCTAAGTGATATGCTCTAAAGTCAGAGAGTGTGAGTCCTCCAGATTTGTTGTTTTTAAAGACATACTTGACTATTAAGGGCACCACACCCTTCCAAATAAGTTTGATTATTACTCTTTCAATTTCTGCCAAAAAGCCATTCAGATTTTTATTGTGATTCTGTTGAATCTGTAGATCAGTTTTGGTAGAAATGGAATCTGAACGTTATTTAGTGTTCCAATCCAAGAACATGGAATATCTTTCCATTTATTTAAGTCTTCAGTTTCTTTGAGTAAGGTTTTGTAGGTCTCTGAATACAGGTCCTTTATGTCCTTGGTTACATTGATTCATAAACATTTGATTGTTTTAGTCACAATTATAAATGGAATTTCTTTCTGATTTTCTCCTCAGATTGCACATCAATAGTGTATAGAAACGCTATTGATTTTTGCATACTAATCTTGCATCTCACCACTTTACCCAGCTCGTCTATTTCTAATAGCTTTGTTGTGGATTTTTCAAGATTTTCTAGATATAGGATCATATCATAAGGAAAGAGTGAAAGTTTACCTCTTCCTTTCCTATTTGAGTGCCTTTTCTTTGTCTAGCCTAATTACTATAACTAGAACTTCTGGCACAATGTTAATTTTAATTTAATCAACATTATACATGATGCTTTGCTTTTCTCTTGCTGCTTTCAGAATCCTGTCTATTTCTGACATTTATGGTTCTGCATAGTAGGTGTCTCAGTGTAGGTCTATTCAAATTTATTATGTTGGGGGTGCATTGTCGTTCTTGGGTATTGATATTTATGTCTTCCATAAATGTTGAGAACTTTTCAGTCATTAATTCTTCAAATATTGTTTTTGCTTCTTTTCTATTCTCTTGTCTTTCTGGGACACCAATATTGCATATCTTGGTGTTTCTTATTGTCATTCAGTTCCCTCAGACTCTGTTCTATTTTTCCCATTCTGTTTTCTTTCTGTTCTCCTATCTTTTCCAATTGAGATGTTCTGTCCTTTAAATCACTAAATCTGTCTTCAAGCATTCCAAATCTGATCTTATGTGCCTCTAATTTATTTTAAATCTCATCCACCATGTCTTCACTCCCATAAGGTCTGTTACTTTTCTTTGCAGACTTTCAAATTGTTCTTTACGCTCACCCAGAGTTTTCTTAATATCCTTTATCTCTTTAGTCATATTTTCTTTCAATTCTTTAAATTGATTTAGAAGAGTTGTATGATTATCATTGATTACTTGTCTTAAATCCTGTATCTCTTCAGGATATTTGGTTTGTTCCTTTGCCTGGGCCATCTCTTCCTATTTCCAAGTATTGCTTTTTATTTTTTACTGATGTCTAAGCATCTGAATATGTTGGTGAATTTACTCTGATGGACAATTTCTCTCTCTTGTCTATTTTCCTTTCACAGCTCTTCTTTGATATGTTCTGTGACTTATTCTAAATATTTAAAAATTGCCTAGCTTAAGTTTTCAAAATTGTGCCTGGTACTCACTAATGGGGTGCAGATTTTCTCCCAGAGGTTAGAGTACAGAGAGACTCAAAATCAGATTTTGTCCATGCAATTTCTATACTGGCCATCTGATGGGGCTCATTTGGAGCACCTTTCCATGGAGGTGTATCATTCTCTGTTTTCCTGTGTTTTGTTTGCCCAGAGCTGAGATTCATAGCGAGTTCAACTGGCTGAATTCACAGAAGAAAAGCCCCCAGAGCCCCCTCCCTTTTCCTGTGTAATAGCTGACAGGGAGGAAGATGTCTGTTCCATTCTCAGTCAGCTGCACTGAATCACGGATTTTACCCCAGCTTAACATCTTGGGGCTTTGTGAGGGAAGCCCTTCCCCAGTCCCCCTCGATTTGGTAACTCATGTTTGTTGTTTAGGGTTCTTCATCTCTCTGTCCCTCACCCTCCTGAGAGCTGTCAAGCACTCTCCTGGTCTGCTGACACACAAAGCAGGTCTCTCAGTCTGCTTTTGACTCTTTCTCCATTGTTTTTGTGAGCATTGAGCACTGCCTGCCTAATCTGATGCCCTCTTTCCACAATTCATGTACTTAGTTTAAAAAAACAAAGTTGCCTTTACGGAGGAGTTGTGACTTAGGAATTCAACTCTGCCAAAAAATATTTTTGCCAATGTTTAAATATCTTTTATGACTAAACCATATATATTTTAATTACAATACAATATTAATAATATATAGATGGTGTATTAGTCAGCCAAAGAGCTGCTAATGTGAAATAACAAAAATTGGTTGGTTTTTATAAAGGGTATTTATTTTGGGTAGAAGTCCACAGATACTAGGCCATAAAGCATTAAGTTTCTTCTCTCACCAAAGTCCATTGCCATGTTTTGGAACAAGACAGCTGCTGATGTTTGCAGGTTTCAGGGTTCTTGGGTTCATCTGTTCCTGGGGCTGCATTTCTCTCCAGACTTAGCTCCTCTGTCTCCTCGACAAAGTCAACTGTAGACTCTCAGGTGAACTGCTCACTTCTCTTCTCCTGGGGACTTCTCTCCAGCGTCAAAACTGCTTCTCAAAAACTCCTCCTTCTGTACTTTGCCTTGCCTTTTATATTCAATTCCTACACCCACCAAGCAGAGGGACTCAACACCCTACTGACATGGCCCGGTCAATGCCGCAATCATAACATAATCATGCCCAGATTAACAGATCAGTTTACAAGCATGATCCAATTATATTTTTGGAATTCACAATTACAACAATTTGACAAACGGCCACAGATGGGATATATATATATTTTTTTTTTCACTTAAGATTGATATATACAATAATTAGGAAATACTGTTTTGGGAAATGTAATTTGATCAAATTTCACTTTGAGTAAATGTTTAAATTGTAGCAGTTTCATCTACTAGTGGGAGATAATTCAAACTATATTTGAAAAGAAAGAAAGTCCCTTATTTCCTGGTGTTTTTCAGGAAGTTGATAGTCTTTTCCTCTAAAAGGAGGAATTGAGCTTGGCTTTGTCAAGAATAAGAAGGTAGCAGAATTTCAGCCAGTGGAGGAAGTCCCATTGAATCCCCTGGCCTCAGGGAACTTCAGGTGAGTGAATGTAGGCTGGAGACTCAGGAGGCCTGAGTGGAAGAGAGGGAACAGTGTTGCTTTAACTTCCAGGCCCTGGAGACACGTCTGGAGGATAGGCTATCAGAGGGTGAAAGGGGTTTGGAAAAGTCCTTCTGATATGGGGGTTCCCATGACCCTTTGAGAGACTTCAGTGTATTTAGCATATCCATTATCACCTCCTTTAGTTTGAAGCATTTGGTGCTCTCTTTTCTTCAGTTTTAGGACCAGTGAAGTTAATCTCATCAGCATCACTTTTATTCTCTCAACCTTTCTCTAGATATCTTCAAGGCTGGGTATTTTAATGTCTCTTTCCCAAGCCTGCCATTCAATATGACAGTCTCTGCAATCCCTGTGAGCAAACTAATCTTGTCAAGGAGCTGGAATTTCTCTTCAGTGATTACAGCCAGTGTCTGGGCAAGCTGCTTTCCTCAAATATATCTGGCTTCTTACAAACTTTGCAAATCTGAATAACAGTAAGGGACCCACCAGTAAGCTGATGAATAATGGAATGTGAGGCCTGGACATATGTCCTTTTGCAGCAGCTCCATCACCACCTCTCACAGATCCCCTAGGATCAGCCCAGCAACAGGCTTCAAAGACGTTCACAGACCATCTTTGGCACTTCAGCCACCCATAGGTCTCTGCCAAGTAACGGTGGATCTGTCAGCCACAATAAACCACAGAGAACTCCTCAGGATTCCACCTGGAACATACCAGCAACTGGCAGCTTTGACAGGTCATCTATAAGAAGATCTGTGGTGTGTGTTGAAAGGGGAGAGGAGAGGCAGAAAATAAAATGTCCTTGTCTCCATTACATTCTAATGATCATTCTTCATTCTCTCATTCTAATTGTTTTTTTTAAAGTAATGTAAAATTGAAATACAGTGAAATGTGGCAATCTTACCTGAATGACTGTCAAAGTTTTAAAACTTTTCACTTCTCCATACCCCTCAGTATCCAACAACCATATCACGATATGAATCATTGAATTCCATTAATCCAGAAAATATCTCTTGTACCTTCAGTCAACATGCATACACCCTACATTAGCATGCAGCCTTTGTTCTGATTCCTTTCACCATAAATCATTTTTGCCGCTACTTGCAAGTCATGAAAATGAAGTATATCAAAATAGATTCTTTGGTGCCAATATCTTTAGCTCAAAATAATGTTTTTAAATTTGTCGATGCTGTTGGTTGTGTCCATCAGTAGTTCTCTCTGTTTTTACATTGAGTTCTTTGACATTGAATAACAATGTTACAAAATGTTTATGTATTTTCTTCTTGGTAGACTTTTCAGTTGCTTCAAGTTTGGGGAAATATGATTACAATTATTATGAATATCCACATACAAGTCCTTTTTAAAAAACATGTTTTTATTTCCCCTGGGTGAATACATGGGCATAGTAAACCTTAATCATATGAGAGGATATGCAAAATTCTTTTTTTTAAAACAACTATTACCATCATCATATCATTGAACACCTAATTGAAGCTTTCCAAACAAATATTATGGACCAACTTAAAGAAGTGAAGGAAGACATTAAGAATATAAAGAAG
>JAQZBX010042055.1:0-22104 GCA_029593785.1 Cabassous unicinctus | reverse complement strand
ATTCCATTTGGCTCACAGGCTGGTGTAAAATACCTGTTTAAGAAGAGATCTATTTCTTCACTTCATGCTATTGGCCAACCTGTTTATCAACTTTGCCCTGTTCATTAGCTCACAAACTTTGGAGTGCCTTTGGGTCCTGGGTGGTCAGGAGGAGAACACAAGAGCCTGTGATTCCTCGGGGAGATAAGGAGAGAAGACGTGGGCCGGGTAGCAGTGGAGGCGAACTGAAGGGATGCTTTGAGCAGCCATGAGCTCTGGGAGGAGGAAGGCCAAAGCAGTCACCGCGATGCAATGTGCAGTGAAGCCTACCAGGAGTCCTCTGGATGCCAAACACCGTGAGAAAGACGCACGGGGGGCTGGGAGAGGATGGGGGAGACAAATCCAAGCTGGCTCTGGATCGCTTCCAAAGCAGGTCTTAAGGAAGTCGTGTTTTACTTGAAATACTGCCAGTGCTCAAAGCCTACCTCCTCACATGGAGACGAAATCAACGAACGACTTTCAAAACTACTTTTTTTTTTTTTCAACATTCTAGCATCTATTTTTCTTGGTGCAATCTTATTTTACTGTGGTAAAATTCATATAAAATATGCCACTGTAGCCATTTTAAAGTGTACAGTACAGTGGTGCTAAGTACACTACAATGTTTTACACCCATCACCACCATCTAGTTCCAGGACTTTTTAATCTTCCCAAATGGAAACTTTGTGCCCATTAAACAGTTATTCTCCATTCCCCCATAAGCTCTCTATTCACAACAGATAAAAAGTAGAAACAACCCAAATGTCCCATCCATACACACCCATGAACAACTGTGGTCCATCCACACAATGGAATATTCTTCAGCCATGAAAGGAATGAGGTTCTGATACATACCACAACATGGACGAATCTCCAGAAACACTCTGCTAATTGAAAGAAGCCAGATACAAGGGACAAATATCTTAGGATTCTATCGATGGATCTCTGTAAAGAAACTCTCAGTTAACATAGAAATGTATGAACTTGAAAACCTCCTTCAATTCATTGTGATTCTTTTACTTGTATTTCACACAGTTCCCAAACTAATGCTTGTCTCAAACCAGTGTTAAGGGCTCAGTCCATTGAAGAAGGAAAAACGGCAGAATGGACAAGCCCTCACCAGCTGGAGCTGCTCTTGGACTTGCTTAATGTGGAGAACACCTCAAAGAAAGAGAATGAAATATCCCTGTCTCTACTGAAAACGACAGTCAGCGGCATCTGTCTAATCGGATCCCCTCGAGGCTTAAGGCCGATAGCAGCAGTAGTATTGCTAATTAGTAGAACCATCTTTCTCTTCATTTGATCTGTTCCTTAATCCCATCCAAATGAGTCTGGATACATTTCAGAGGGAAACATTTCAATTCTCCCTCCCTAGATTTCAAAATCAAGCTGATTTATTAAAATCCATATTTTAGGAAAATATCCCAAGTGACATTTGAGACGATGCCCTCCCTTTCTAGGCTTGCTGTTTCTTGTCTGACCAACTGGAAGGACCAGTAGGTAACACTATTCAGGGCTATGGAAGAGTGGGAATGGTCCAGGAGCTGGAATGAAAGGGAAATTTCCAAAGACCTACCCATCTTGTGTCTGTGTCCTGGAACGCTAGTTTCTCTTGGACTCTCTAAATTCGGTGCTAAATTAGAATCACAACAAAGGAGAGAAGAACCTTGGAGGAATTTATCAAAAATTTAGCTGCTCTTGAAAATTCTTGTCAGATAATAGAGTAAATAAGCATTCATTTAGAAATACTGGGCAAAGCTTGGGGCCATTTTTTCCTCCTTCACAATCTTTCAGCTATTTTCAAATAAAATTTTTATGACAGAAACCAGTGTACTTTTATAAAAGTGAACTTTTAGGGGGTAAAAATATACCAAAATTTCTTCTAAAAAATACCCTTAAAAAGCTGAGACCAAAGTTAGATAAAGCAAACAATTGCCTGGTAAGACAATGCATAATAATATCCTTTAGAGATGTTTCTCAACTTTTATTTCTGTGTCTTCACATGAATGCAAAGAACATTTTAATTTTTAATATAAGAAAATCCTGTAGTATTTCAAGAAATAAACTAGGCCTTCACTTTCAACCTATTCAGTATTGAACAGAGAATAAATATCATTGTACACATTTTATATGTACTTTCATCTGAATCACACAAAAATTGGTTTCTTCTCTGAGATTTAGTTATCTTTAGTGGAGTTAGAAAGAAGAAGAGAAAGATAGATTTGTCTGCCAATTCAGGAATAGCAGCCTCTGTTTTTTTCAGACCTTGGTCATTTAAGTTGCTAAGGAGTTATCTGATGTTCATGAATGCAGACATGTAGATTTTTATTTTTTCATGAAATGACACCATTATGCCAACCAGGGTTTGACTCTCCGTGCAATTACCCTGTGTTATCAAATCCTTTTTAACATCACGCATTAAATTTTGGACCAAAAAATGCCAATGGAGACTGCCATAATGTCATTCACAAGACAGAACTTCCATTTATGGGATGAATTACTTTGCATAGAAATGTACACAATAGCTGCTTGTTTAAAAAAACCATTGCTTTGGAATGTAATAGAAAGAAGGCTTGCCAAATGTGTGGATTTGGTCCAAGCCCTCAACTTTGCCAAACATCAATTTCAGTATTGTAAAATGGTGATAGCACCTGTGGGTAGTGGTGAGAGGAGATAAGGCCATGGTGTGTGAATCTGCTGTGCACATTGTAACACCTTCCACAAGCCTTCCTCTGGCTCTCACGGCATTTTCTACCCGGTTACAGTTTGCACTCATTCCATTGAAACTGTTTTAATTAGTTGCTTTCCTTCTCGCAGTAGGCACTTCAGGAGGATGTTTTTTTCATTCCTCTATTCCTAGCGTTTGATGATAATGATGAATGAATGTGAATGAAAGAATGATCAGATGATAAATCGTTGAAAGATTGGGTGAACAAAAGGCTGAATAAACTCTGTGCACCCCATGAGGAATATGCTGCAGAAAGTGTAGAATTTTTGGAAGAAGAATACGTATTTCTGCTCTACTAGTTGATTGCTAAACTAAGATGAGACTAAAACCATAAGCGGAATTTTACTCTATTTTTGTCCAATTATTTCACAGTGATTGCTAAAGAAATATGCTCACTGGGCTTAAAGTAGCCGTGTCGCATCAAATGCATTCTTCTGAATCCCATTTTTTCATTGTTATTGATTATCGATTGTTTTGGCTTTCTCCTTAATGCTGCCCTTCTCACTCCTGATAAATCCCAAAGCAGTTGCAAGCATGTTTCCTGTAATCCCAGGATATAACAGGGTGTGTGGAACATAGGAGCACTTCCAAATAATTTACTTTTATTCCCTCCCTCCCCCCAGAGGAATGAGATGGATGAAGAAATGAGCCTGCTAATTGAGAAAACGATCTATTTCTGATACGGCCTCTGGGGATATTGGAGCCATTCTGACCCAATTTAAGCGGTGAAAATGGCACCCTTATCAAAAGGAAAAGGCCAGTGTTATCCATTCATACTTACTAGAGGCATAACAAAATGTATTGAATTAAATATACATTAAACAATCCAGCTCAGCCATTTGAAAGCTTATTATCTCATTTCCTAGATAATATCAATTTCTGGAAAATAGATAATAAAGTAATAGATAAATAAGACCCAAATCCCTGAAGTGTTTGGGGGTAGGGGATGCTGTAAGAATGATTGATACAGACAATCGCACTGAGTTTAGATACTGGGTCAGGAAATGGCATTCATACTTCACAGAAGAAAAGAGGTTGAAATTGATAAAGGATCGGCCATCATACCAGCCCTCTAATTTCTTAAATTTCACAATCAATGTCCTTTATTGTTCATCGGCAGCATCAAGCTTCAAGTCCACTGGTTCTAACTTGCTGTCCATTGGTTCTCAAGTGTTGTCTGCTTTGAGTGCAACTTGTCAGCTACGCCATGCATTTATTGTTAAAATTGGTAACTGCTCTACTAATAGACAGCCACATTCACCCAGATAGATGAAAAAAGAAACAGAAGTGAGCAAATATTTACTAATATTAGTAAAATATAACTAATTATTTTTCACTATTTTTACTGTTACTAATTAGTAAAATATTACTAATATTTCCATAAAAGTAGAGGCTCGGGAAGCGGGTGTGGCTCAGTGGATAGAGCCCCCGTTTACCTTATGGGAGGCCCGGGTTCGCGTCCCGAGGCCTCCTTGTGAGGTCAGGCCGGCTCGCGCGGCGCCGTGGGCTGATGCGGCAAGACCTCACAGCAAGAGGGAGAGAAGCAGACACAGAGAAGACACGCAGTGAATGGACACAGCAGCACAAGCAGCAAGGGGGGGATAAATAAAATAAAATAAATAAATCTTTAAAAAAAAAAAAAAAGTAGAGGCTGGTTCTAGTCTAATTTTTAGGCGTTAGGATGCACTAGTGAAATATAAATAATCCTTTCCAGGTCAGTCTTTAGGGCATACTTCTTTCCTTATTTATATATATATTTTTTATTTTTTAGGAGGTACCAGGAATTGAACCCAGGACCTCATACATGGGATGCAGGTGCTCAACCACTGAGCTACACCTGCTCCCCTGGCCATGTTTCTTGATGAGAGGATCTTCCTTCAGCAAACCCAGGTAAGGTAGCTCAGCTAGGACACCCCAGGGCACCTTGAGTTGTGTTTAAAATGACCCTACAGGAGTTTGGGGAAGTATAACAGAATGTGAAACCTGTCACTAATCTATCATGACAATGTCCAACAGCAACTATTTAGTTTTACCTTACAAAACATAAACTTAGTGATGACAAAGTGCCATCTTCCTATACATAGATTTGATATTAGAAAATTCAATATACATTTTAAGTTCTCAAAGTTTAAAAAATTAATTTAAAAGCAAAAATTCTGAATTTAATATATGCTTTGTTAAGGAATGAAAATATGGCCGTATCGTAATTCTATTACTGATCACTTAAAAGCAATTACACATGTCACGATTTTCCAATTTTACTTTATCCATGCTCTAGATTTTTCTCAGCATCTTGCCCGCATCATATTCAAACAAGATGATTATTAGAGCTAATTAGTGCTCCTTGGTTTTCTTGAAGTTTCTTGAGCTCAGTGGTTTAAATTCAATACCTAAGGGACTGCTCCACCTGAGAAAGGAAAGGAGGGCACGAGCCAACATTTGGGAGCAGTGGGAATGTAAAAATAAAATGTCTGCTCTCATCACTCCAACGATTCTATTTTATTGTGTTTCAATTCATCCAGAAATTTTGTCTTTTGTCCCCAAACAGATGTAAATAAAATTCAAATAAATTTGTTCAAAACGTGTTTGGGGGAATACACACCCTTTCCTATCATGTTCAATGTCGTTAATTTCAGTTGTTTAAAAGTGCTCAGTATAAAATAAAAATAATCTTAGAGCAGGAAGGAACAAGAATAAGCAGACATGCCTTTGTTAAAGAGGAAAGCAAGAAGGAGGCTGTCTCTAGGCTCCCGGAGCCTGGGTGTGTCTCATTCCCCTCCCATCACCTGTTACCCGCCTCTGGGATGGTCCAGCTCCTAGAGGAATAAACGATTCCCTAAATCACTCAAGGCAATTCCGTTCTGGAGCCCCTGACCCTGACAGCAGAGTCTCCATCCAGCATTCTATCACTCGTTGCTGAGGAATCAGTGCCTTGTAATATCACTGAATTTCAAAATTGTTAAAGGCTTCCAAGCTGACTCATTCCAAAAACTACAAGAATGGCTCAGTATCTGCTAATACCATTCATCACAACAATAAATTACCAAGGATAAAAACCACACGGTCCGTGAGTACCAAAATGAATATGACAAAACTTAATGTCCATTCTGGCTAAGAATGTGTAAAACAACGGGGCGATATTTTACGTTGAAAAAATAAAAGAATATTTAGCTGGGAAGCAGCACCTTAATTAACATGCAGACCTTAGGAAAGAAAGTTCTTTTTAAAGTCAGGTATGAGATAAGGATGCCACTGTCATTGTTAATGATCTGAAATTACTAGGCCATTCGGTTAGACGAAAGGAGGAAGGAATTAAAACTGGGAAAAAAGAAGCACACATTTATTTATTTGCAGATATGATTGTATATTTGGAAAAAACCCAGAGTAGTATCTGAAAGTCTCTTAGATACAATAAGGTATTCAGTAGTTATATACGTATAACACTCTATATATCTTTCTGTATGTATAATATTATGGTATGGAAAAACAAAACATGAGAATTATTTTTAAAAATATGCCACAAAAATAAGAGTAATAAGGCAGGACGAGCCCACCTGATATGGAAGCAGGTATTGAGCACTATTAACACAAGTTTAGAACAGGTACATGAATAAAAAGGTAAAAAGAAGAATGGAGAACCCTGGATTTGCTCCCAGCACATAGGGAAATTACGTTTTTAATAAAGGTAGCATTTCAAGCTAGCAAAAAACGTGCATATATAGTACCTGGCCAACTAGCTAAAGATTTGGGAAAGAAAGCAAACCTTGATAGAGTATAAAGTCCACCTCAGTCCTTCCAACAAAATAACTGGTACCTAGATCAAAGATTTAAGCTTAGAAGTCAAATACCTGCACAGACTACAAGAGATGGAATAATATTTTTAAATAATCTTAGAATATCAGTGGGTTAAACAAAGCACAAACCCAGATGCCATAAAGAAAAGATTTATATATTTGAATATATAAAGTTAAAAATAATCAATTCCTCAAAAACAGCAAAGGAAGTCAAAAGAATAAAATAATGCAAGCTATCACCTGCAGTGCCTTAATCTGCCTGTTATTTAAAGAGTTTTTAAAATTTAATAAGAAACCAAGAACCCAATAGAAAAAAAATTAGAGGACGTGAACAGACATTTCAAAGAAAAATAAATACTATTTGCTTATAAATAGATAACAAATTAGTCAATCACATTCATACTATTAAAAGGCAAATTAAAACAGCAAAAAAATGTATTTTCAACCTGTTTATGTTTTTTTGACAAAGCTCAAAAGGTTCGAACATATATAGCGTTGGCCAAAGTGTAGAGAAAACAGGCTTGCCCATATGTTCTTTCTGGGAAAATAAACTGGTGCAATCTCTTTGGCCAGACATTTGACCCAGCAAATCCAAATCTAGATATGTATGCCACCCATACACTCAAATACATGCACAGAGTCCGACAGAGGAGAAGGTTCCTTTTGGCATTAGTTATAAAACAAAAGACTGGAAACGACCCAAGTGTCCATAATTGGGCATGAGTCACATAAATCAGGGTGCTTCTGTAAAAAGGATTACTTTAACACTACAACCTATGTGAGATGGCATGGGAACTTTTCCAAAATAACTGTGTAAGGAAAAAGAAATAAGGAACAGAAGAGAGTTTATAATGCCCTCCATATGTGGAAAAGGTAATATGCACATATATGTATATGTATATATATACTCACATATAAATATATATACCTATGCACACGTGTACACAGGAAAATACACAAAATATGAAAACAGTTGTTGGCTGAGGCATGACAGAGTTTTATTCTTCATTGCATGTCCCTTCGAGTTCTGTTCTCCATGTATGTCTATTACTTTTATTTTAAATTAAAAGTCAAGTTAAATGTGTTTTTTTTTAAAGGAAGGCAAAAAAATTAAATAAAAGGCACTCAAGTCACCTTCCTTCTTTTCTTGTTCTTTGTTACAGTTTTTACCCAATACCAGTGTCTTTTGAGAGCCAAATAATAGCTGACAACCTCTGGGATATTTTCCCAAATAAATACAGATAGTTACTGGGCTATAAACCAAAATTAGTCTCACTTTTGTCCTGAGTAAATTCATAACAATATTTCTTTGACATCTCAGGAGATGTGTTAGGAATTTGCTGTCTTATAGGTGTTCTTATGATTGTCAATTATTGCTGTGTTTTAGATGCACTGACATCCAGGATAAAAACTAAAACAGCATTTTTTGAAAGAATAACAAGTAAAGTAGAATATCCTAATAAGATTCTACAGCCCTTTATAGTTGCATTGATCACATATTTTTCGCCTTACCTTCTCCATCACATTATCATCCCATTGAGTGGATAAGGCCAGTCTTCACCTTGCAATTTTTGGGTGCGTAATATATAATGAACATTTTCTTAATGATTTTCAAACAACATTCTTAGTAATAATGATGGCAGGCGTCTGAAGATAAACTTTGGCCTTAATCCACAGGAGTTTTACATGGTACAGAAAGATCACGCCTGACTGCTCTGAGCTCTATGAAGAAAGGTGCTCTAGAAATAGATAATAGTATTGACAGGATCAAAGCACCGAGCTGTCAATCAGCTCTCGCCATCATGCTCGTCTTTCAAGCCCATCACTTGTAAATGGCAAACAGCCCCTTCCTGCCTGCTCTCTCCCTCTGAGCTTTACGATAGTGCATTAAATATCTCTGCAGCTCTACAGGGAGACTCGGGTGGATGGGAACTTAGAGCATTAAACTGCCCAGCACCCACATCAGTTGCAATAACTGGGGTATGTGGTCCTTTTGATGAGGACTGATTCTATTTGAACAATTCTCAGGGCTTGGCAGCATCTGTTGACTATGCTAAGTCTATGACAAATGGCAAAATTGAAAATGCAATAGGGGGCGGGGATGGATTAGGCTGAGAAACAGCTACACATTCTCATATTTAGGTCACTTGTCACTGCCATAAATCAGGTCACATATTTCCCTGCCTTTGCATGACGGCCATCAGCTCTGCAGGGGTGGCTGGGTGTGGAGCCTTGGGAACCGATCTGGACAAACCATGGAGGAGGGAGCAGAAGGTCTGGGTGTTAGTGATGGGGCACTACCTCCAGGACTGGATTGGATAAGGCAGTGGGCACCAAATTGCCAAGGGAGTGGCCTTTTCGTTTTTGTTCCTTTTGTTTGTTTGTTTTGCAAGGATTTTTAAGAGTAACATAGTGATGGTTTTTAGGAGCCTACAATGGCCATGACGTAGAAGAGGGTGCGACATCTCTTTCTAACTTGCAAACGTGGTTGCACAGCTTACGAGAGGTGATGAAGGACCGTTCAAAGTCAGACGCCGTGGCAATGGAGGAGAGAGGCTAAATTTGAGAAGCTCATGAAAGACACTCAGAGTTCTCCCAGGAAAGGCAGAACTCTTTCATTGAGAAGCAAAGCGTAGACTGAAATCTTAGGAGATAGCCAGGTGACCCAGGAGAGAAATACCACAGTGGGGCTCATACCAACTTCCATAGCTTGCTGGAAATTTTGTTTATTGATCCAAGCCCTTATACAGCTGCTTCCAACCCCTCTCCACTTCTCACCCCCAATCCAATAGGGTGTCTAAAAGGTAACGTGTGGCTTCAGAAAAGCACAGCCATGCTTCTCTAACATTCTGTGAAGTCTCTTTAAACCCTCATCTTCTAGAACTTAAAAAACATCTATTAAAGAGACATTTGCAAAGCATCCAAGTATCGAGAGAAGCCAACTCTCCTAAATCTTTCCTTAGACACTTGTCTTTTCTTCACCAACAAATACTTGAAAGTGCTATCCATCATTTGTTGTTTCAACGTCCCAAACTGCCAATCGCGTTTCAGTCCAGAACAGTATTCCCGGCACTTTATCCCACCACACTTCCAACACTGATCTCAGATTTTGCTTCAGCCACACTAGGTTTCTCATGCCTCAAAAACACTAGCCCTTGGGAGTGGATGTGGCTCAAGCAGTTGGGTGCCTGCCTCCCACATGTGAGGTCTTGGATTCAGTTCCTGGCGCCTTCTAAAGAAGACAAACCAGCAATGAGCAGACAACGAGCAAAAACAACAAGCAGACAACAAGCAAAAACAACGAGCAGACAAAAAGCAAAACACCAAGCAGACAAAAAGCAAAACGCCAAGCAAAACAACCAGCAGACAACGAGCAAAAACAGAAAAAAAACGAGCAGGGAGCAGATATGGCTTAAGCAGTTGGGCACCTGCCTCACACATGGGAGGTCCCAGGTTTGATTCCCGGTGCCTCCTAAAGAGAAAAAACAAACAGACAATGAGCAGACAACAAGTGCAAACAATGAGAAAAAACAACAGCAACAAGCAAACAGACGAGGGAGCCATCTTGGGGATGGAACAAACAACAACAAAAAACCCCACTAGCCCTTTCCTTAGTCCCTGGCCTTTCATTTGCCATTTGGCTCCCCTCTTATCTCCTTTCCCAGCTGGGGCTCTCCCACAGCCGAAGACCCAATGGAACACATCTCCTTTCTGAAAACATCCATGCTCCCCCAGGAGAGTTCGTCCTTTCTCTTGGCTTCCCAGTGCTGGAGATGGCCCCGCTGTGAAGTCAAATGCCTTGCAGTGTGTGTGGTTGCACATTTACTTTCTCTACCAGACTTCAAGCACCCAATGACTGTTTTATTTGCCTTGGTGCCCCCAGCTCCTAGCACACAGTTGAGACTCCTTCAAGGTCCATTCAAACAGAACAAAAACCAAACAAGAATCAATGAGTGTGGGTAAACAAATTTCAAGCATGGTAGAACTGCAGTGAACCCCATTTTCATAGCTTTACAGTCAAGGATTTCATTAACTCTGTTGCAATGCTTCCTCCCCTAAGAATCAAAATTTAGAAAACAGCAGGGTCTGTCAACCTCAGCACCGTTGCTATTTGGGACCAGGGGGCCGCCCTGTGCACTTAGGATGTTTGGCTGCATCCGCCCCCTCCACCCTTTAGATCCAGGAGCATCTCCTGTGGTAGCACAATGAGAAATGTCTCTAGACTTTGCCAAGCGTCCCCTGGTGGGCAAGCCAAATGCCCTGTAGGGTCTTCCTCTCCCTTAAAGAGCTTCTCAAGGGGATCGTTAGGGAAAGGAAAGAGGGTTAGTGGAGAGAGATGGAAGTGATTTGTTAGACATTGTTGAAGCCAGATAAAGGGAATCGTTGCTTTCTGAGAAAGAAAGAACAACATTCAGGAGCAAACAGAGCCAAAAGTTTCCGACCAAAGAGGCCCAGGTTTGTGACGGGGACACCTGTCATGTAGAAGTCTTGACGTGGGATGGCTTAGCTGCTCATTCGCCAGAAAACAAGGGACTCTACCCATGTGCCTCCCTCCCGGAGGGTCCCGTCAACTTCTAGGGCGGGAGCCCCACCTTCTTCCTAGTTCCATCCTGCTACGAGTCCTACCACATTGCTTTGAGCACACACCTTACTAGCAGCCTTAAAAATCAAATCCAGTTCCACTGAAACGAAAAGTGTCAGCAATCGTTTACGACAAAACCTTTTTCTCAGGAACCATTGCTCATTCGCTTCCACTGCTGACTAGATAGTTTCTGACCAATCACCTGCTCATCTCATTGTTAGTAGCAATTCGGCAGCGGGAAGAAAGGAGGAAATTCCAGGCTTTTGTCTCCATCTGCACATGCGTAAACCTTTCAAAATCTTTCTGAGCTAAAATCAACGGTCGATACACATCCCTTTAATAGTTTTACATTTTTCTGGAGCGCAAACTTACATTAATTGTGCCAGTGGAAGATAAATCACTGCAGTATGGAACCCTCAGACAATTTCTTTCATGTGCTTTTTATTTACTTTTTAAGGCGGTTACCAGGGATTGAACCTGGGCCCTCGTGTAGACTCATATAAGTATATGCTCCTATAAATGAACATGTATCTAAAAACTGCAGTCATCGAAATTGAAAGGGTTTCTAAACTTCTCTTATGATAAATGCAATATACTAGTTCAAAATATATTTTAAATTAATACTGTAATTAATGTACATTTTCCCACAAAAGTCCAAAATCCCAATTACTTCCCATTTATGGAAAGAGTGAAATTTGTTTCTAGTGTGTAACACCCCTCTCCTTGCACTTTTCAAGAGCATTTTTAATTAATGGAGGTATTTTATAGCCATCACATCAACCATTGTGACTTTATCTGAAGAAGTGATAGACTTGTTATGGTATTTTATTGTAATTTTGCAAAATATCCAGACCAATTCATTTAAAAATGTCAGGAAAAAAAAAATCTAAGCATTTGAAATATTTCCATCTGTGAAACACAAAATTTTGTTACAATTCAATATTCCTATAAGCAACCACTTTTATTCTTGGATTAAAAACAATTCTGTTTTCAAAAGAGTCTTGACTTGAATTATTTTATTTTTACCTTGGGGAAATAATTCCTATTGGTGACAAATATTTTGCTGCTTTGTGTTACCTCAAATAACTTAGATATGTCAAGTTGGAAATCTTGGCTTTCAAAGGATTTTAAAGGCCATCAGAGAACAACTGCTATTCTGTAAAATTGCTTGTTTGGAGAAGGTAAATCACACCGGTTTCCAGAGTGTGTGAAGGAGAATGATTGAGAGCTTTTCATTACTGCCGTAACGTGTGTGTGTACCTTATACTATCTGCACACTTTGGTATTGTTATGAATTCCAAAGATAGATATTGGATTATGTTTGTAAACTGGTCTGCTCCTCTGGGTATATTAGATTTTATTAAATTCAGAGGCTTCACTTTTATGTCATTAAATTATGATTAGGGCTTTGCTTGGGCCACATTAGTAGGAAGTTGAGTCCTCGCCCCCTTGGTGGGTGGGGACTCACAGAGAAAACCACACGGCAGAGCAGAGAGTGACGTTTTTGATGCTGGAGCCCCAGGAAGTAAACACACAGGAGATGAACACAGAGGAACAGAGACGGCTCCATAGACACAGCAGAGGCCCTGGGAAGAGAGATGAGGCTGATAGTCTACAGCTGACCTTGTGGAGAGACCAGAGCAGCTGAGCCTGGAGAGAAATGAGCCCCGGAGAGAGAGACAAGACTTATCCCAGTCTACAGCTGAGATTGGAAGAAGCTGGGACCACAGAGCCTTAAGAGGAAGAGGAAGCCTGAACCCTTGCAGACATCAGCAGCCATCCTGCTCCAACACGTGGCAATAGACTTTGGTGAGGGAAGTAACATATGTTTTATGTCCTTGTAACTGTAAGCTTCTACCCCAAATAAATATCTTTTATAAAAGCCAACAGAGTTCTGGTATTTTGCACCAGCACCCCTTTTGACTGACTAATACACTATCCTTATCCTAAAATGTCTTTTGTGGGTCTTGAAGTTCACCATTTAAATCCTAGAGTAGTCCTTATGGATTTGCAAATGATGCACAGGGCATCAGGGGGGCCCTCCAGTCACAGTCACATCTGAGCGAACCATCTGCCCTAAAACCCTACCTTCTTCCCTGTCTGATGAATTGAATGCCTAGAGTGATTGCCCAACTAGGGGTGGGCACAGAATCTGTGGATGTCAGCCACAGAAATCACGGTTAAATTGTTCGGGGGTACAGTCTGGGCTTGAGGATTTTTTTAAATGCCCATGGTGATTCTGACGTGTAGGTAAGATTGAAATCCAGGGCCTGAGAAGAAGGGTCAGCAGGCTACGGCTCATGGGCCAATCTGTCCTGCCTCTAGAATCTGTGCAGCCCACTGGCTAAGAATGCTGTTTTACATTTTAAATGGTTGGGCAACATCAACAGAAGACTAATACATTGTGATGTGAAAATTACACGAAATCCCAATTTCAGTGTCCACAAATCGAAATACCACCATGCCCAGGTGTTTATAGGTTGTCTGTGATGGCCTTTGCCCTACAGCGGCAGAGCTGAGTCTCTGCAACAGAGACTGCATGGCCTGCAAAGTTGAAGACATTTATTTTCTGGACCTTTACAGAAAATATTTGTCAATCCCCGTGTCAGCCAAAGAGGTGCTGATGCAAAGTACCAGAAATCAGTTGGCTTTTATAAAGGATATTTATTTGTAACTTTTTAGTTACAAAGCCCTAAAGGGTCCAATTCAAGGTACCGTAAGAGGTACTTTCTCACCCAAGTCGGCTGCCACGTGTTGAAGTAAGATGGCGGACTTGGTCCTCCTTCTTTCTTGCTCTTAAAGCTCCGTGGGCCCAGCTTCTTCTGCTCTCAGCTGGAGACTGGCATAGGATTTGTTTCTTTCCAGGGTTCCTCAGCTCGTTGCTAAGTTTTCTTCAGTTGCAGATGATTAGGCACATGGCTCATCTCTCTTCCCGGGGCCACAGGATCACAGTTCTCTCCTCTGCAGTGTCTATGGAGCTCTCCCTCTTCCTGTATCTTCTTCTGTGTATGAGTGTCTGTTTCTATCAGCCCACCAATGGGGCGGGGACACAACCCTGAGTCACGTTCTACTGAAGTTGTTCAATCGAAGCCCTAATCTTGATTTAAGCAAGTAAACGTAAAACCTTGGGATTTAATACAATCAAAGGGTACCGCACCCAGAGGAACAGACCAGTTTACAAACATAATCAATATCTTTTTTTTTTTTTTTGGAGTTCATAAATAATATCAAACTGTCCTAGAGGAAACCTTAAAGTTGCTTTTGGCTCTCTCTTTGATGCCTAGAATATTCCCTAAATTGCCGCCTCCAGAGGAAAGGATGTGTTCTGACCACAGTTATTGAAACTGAAGATGTGAGGATGCCAAGGTAACCTTCACCCTCAAGTGCTTACTCGCCCAGGCTGAGGGTTCACAGATTTGCCCACACCCCAGAGGTACAAGCTCTACCTGTGCTACAGGCTCCCTCACCTCTCACTCCCGGGATTTGGGGTGGCTGCCCCTCCCCCACCAGAAAGTGTGGAGGACGTTAGTTGGGCATCTCATTAGCATTCATGAACCCCTGTAAATGAATAAGGATAATCAATACTTTACAGAGTGGTTGTGAGTTGAATGAGGTAATGTATGTGCTGTTCGGTCCAGGGTAAATGGAAAAATGTCCTTGCTAAAGAAAGAGGCAATGGAATTGGTGCATTGGGTTCTTTGACAGGAGGTTGGCAGCTGGGCTCTGAATGTGGACAGGTTTGGAGATGGATAAGACATCACCTCAGACTTCAAACAGGTTTCAGATAAATGAGGAGAACCAATTAGACTAGTCAAAAAAAAAAAAAAAAAAAAAAAAAAAAAAAGCAATAGCCTAACCATTGAATTAGAAATACAAGTACAAAGGAAAAAGCAGTTATTGATAGAGAGTTCGAATATGGCTGAGCCTATTTTGCTTTAAGTAAAACAATAAAAGATAGATTATAGATAAGATAAATTGGAGAGAGACCAGAAAGGAGCAAATACAACAGGGCAGGCAAGGGCCAACAGAAGCCTGAGATATTGAGAAGAGACAAGATGCAAGAGAAGTTTCATAGTTGTACCATCAATTGTATGGAGGATTTGGGGTTTTGTTGGTGATTATGCAGCCATGAAAGTGTCCTGTGTTACTGACAGTTTGCAGCTGGGTGAGAAGGATGCTGCCATGACTAAGCTCGGGATGTGGGTTCGTGGTCAGGACTGTGAGAATAAGGAGAACAAGAGTGACTTTAACTTTAGACGCCTTGACTTGCAGGTGTGGGTTGAGGGCGTGTGAGTCCTGAACTCAGCGAGGAAGCCAGATCCGCAGGAACAGACAAGGCTCCCATGAAGTAGGTGGTTGACGCTACAGCTATGGGTAAGATCACTTAGAGAACAGGTTTAAAGGCACAGGCTGAAATCAGGCACAGTTTTGGGAAATTCTGACATCGAAGGAGTGGTGAAGAAATGCAAGTCAATGGAAAAGGCAAACAAGGGCCCCAAGAGCCACAGAAGAGCTTCTTGGAAGCCACGACGCAGGTCAACAGCGTCAAATACCATAAATCCAACGAAAGCCTGAGACCAGGTAACAGGATCTGACAATGTTTTGTGAGGTCACCAGTAACCGTTGTGAAAGCAGATTCAAGGGGCGTGATCTGAAGCCAGGCAGCAAGAGGTTAAGGCATCAATCGATAGTGACAAAGGTGGGGTGCTTGAAAGACGCTTGGGTGACCCCATTAATCCAGATTATGTCGTTATTCCAGACCGAGCATAAAAGTTTACCTAGTTTGATATTCACTTTCAAATGTCTCAAAATAGCAAATGTTAAAATCTGTGAACTTTGCCCCAACTATTCAGTCTTCAGAATCTGACATATTCTGGGGCCATCTTGATTTTAATCTCATGGAATGCAGACAATGAAATAATAGAAAGAACTTGTTTATAAACTAGCGCTGCCCACATACCTTGGACCCACAGAAAAGTATTATTTTGAAAAAAATTTAAGTGGTCACCCCTGAAATATCTCCAACACATGGAGATCCCTGAAGTGGATCACAAAATATCTTGTTCAAGGTGAGAGCAGAGCTGCATGGGGGTGGCTACTAAAACCCTTCTACATCCATGTTTTGGCTTCCAAAACAACTTAAATTGGATGCTTCTCTTAAGATTTTTATTGTCCCGGCACAACCAACTCACAGGTAAATGTTGTATTCATGAGCCCTCCCTCCCTTTACATTCACTTTGTCCTTCAGTAGTATTTACTTTGACATAAAGACAGAAATGCTATGTTTTGGTTTTTATCAGTATAAAATTTAATTTACATATCTTATATCTTGAAAGGTAGGCATTAGCACTATCTCAGGAATGAATTATTCCCAAAGTCTACACTAAACTTTTTTCTTGGGAAATTTGTGGTCAAAACCCCAAGTTTTATGACATTAACCATTAGGGTATGCTGTGTACTCTATTGTAAAACCGTTATATGAAGTACCACCTGATGGTTAACTTTTTCATGAGATTTTTATTGAGGACCTAAACGCATGGCAGGCACTGTTCTAGATACTTGGAATAAAATGATAAATAAAATAATGTCCA
This sequence comes from Cabassous unicinctus, assembly GCA_029593785.1. Taxonomy (NCBI): domain Eukaryota; kingdom Metazoa; phylum Chordata; class Mammalia; order Cingulata; family Chlamyphoridae; genus Cabassous; species Cabassous unicinctus. The sequence continues at coordinate 5,391 of JAQZBX010042055.1, read as the reverse complement.
TCCCTCTTGCAGTTTAAAGCCTGATGAATATAAATAAACCCAAAAATAAGCAAAGTTACATATAATGGCAAAGGGTCAAAGAAGACATGCAGAAAGCTAAAGGAAAGCAAGGTAAGGCAGAGTGATGGGGCTGGAGGTAGCTTCTCGGTATGCGTGGTTGTCAGCAGCAGCCTTGGTAAGGACACATCTGAGCAGAGCCTTGAATAAAGCAGAGGAACTATCCTGGGGTTAGTTACAGAGGCTCTGGAGGGGAGTTACCAAGACGAAGGAAGGGACACGTGCAAAGCACCTGAGGTGGGAATGAGCCTGGCTTTTTAGAGGAAGATCAGGCAGGTCAGAGTAGCTGTAGCATGCTGAGCCATGGGGAAGGTGGTAACAATATAATTTCTAGAGGTAGCAAGGAACCAAATCAGATAAGATCTTATAAGGAGCTGACATAGAATTTGCTTTTATTCTACATGTGAGTCAAAGTCCTTGGAAGGTTTTGCACTGGGGAGTGAGAGGATAATATTTATAGGATAAGACATTTGTTCCAGCTGCTATGCAGTGATTTGACCGTAGGGGGTGAGAATGGAAGCAGGGAGAACAGTTAAGATTCTTTTGTGTTGTGGAGGTGAGAGATGATGCTGGGATCAGGATGGTCATGGCGGGGGCATTGAGAAGTGATTGGATTCGAGATATATTTTAAAGAGTCTCTAGTAAGTACTCCAGGGTTGGACTTAGTGCATGGGCAACTTAGGGATAAGTAATGATTCCAAGGTATCAGCCTGAGGAACAGGGAGAATGAAGATGTCACTGATTTGAGGAAGATCTGGGCAGGAGCAGGTTGGGGGTGATGGAAGTCAAGAGTTCAGTCTCGAGCATGTGAAATTTCAGATGCTTCTTGGACAACAGAGTGTGGATATCAAGTAGACGGATGGATATTTGTGCCTGGGGATCTGGGATGGAGAGAGAATCTTGGAGGAATGGGGCTGGATGAGACCAGCAGGGGGATGAGTAGAGAGAGATTGAAGAGATGAGGTCTGAGGACTAAACATCTCAAGGTCAGGGGCAGGAGGAAGCTCTGGTGAGGAAGACTGAGTAGAAGTCATGAGACAGGAGTTCATCCAGGAAAATGTGCTGTCTCCCAAGCTGAGTGTAGAAGGCTTTCAAGAAGGGACTGGGAACAGCTCTGCCAAGAACTGCAGGGGACCAAGTAATTTGAAGACTGAAAAATGGTCATTGGATTGGGTGACCTTGACAAGGCACTCGTCAGTGAATGGTAATGATGACAAAATTCCCGTTGAAGTGGCCTCAAGAGAGAACTGGGAAACAAGCAGTGAGTTGGTGTGAAGACAGCGGATATGGCCAATTCAGGAAGTTTCTGAAGGGAGTAGAAAGACAGTGAAGCAGGAGCTGTGGGATTAAGGAGGACCTGTTTTGATTTTTAAATAAGAGATATTGTAACAGGTGTGTTTCTTGATGGGAAACATTAGAGAAATATATTGATAAGGTAAGAGAGAGAAAGAGGAGAGGAGATTATTGAAGGAGTGACATAATGGAGAAGAGAAAGCGGATGAAGAGACAAATGCCATGAAATTTCGTGTCAGTTCATATGAAAGACATAGGGGACAGAGTGGCTCTCAAATTCCACCAAATCAGGGTCACTTTGGGAAGGGTAAAGCTGAAGACAGGAACAGACCAAATCAGATGGTGCGAGAGCTTGGGCAGAATGCCAAATTATCATCCAAGAATAAATAAGTTGAAGATGGACCTCGGGCTGCTACTGCATCAAAACAGCTAGAGATGTGGCATCTAAACAAGGCAGAATATGGCATCCTGAGTGAGTCCTTGAACAAAACAGAAAGAAATATAAAGACGAGACGTGGGAGCCGGGAGCTCTCCCAGGCACAGCCAGATGCCGTGTTTCCAGCCCTTTTTGGAAGGTCCAAGATGGCATTGTGTGCACTTTGCTACCCGTCCGTCACTTGACCCACAGCTTGGGATGATGCTGCCTGGAGACCCTCCTCACCCCAAGGGAGGGCTGGTCCACCTCAAGAATGCCCGAGAATCCCACCGGCCAGCACAAGTTTGCCCAAGAGACAGTTCCCGTTTGTCACCCTGAACGACTTGTCCTGGCAGTTGCTTTAATTTCTAAAATCATTTTCCTCTCCCTGCAAGCATTTTCTCTGTGTTTCTTGTCATCACATTCTGGGATGGAATGTATCCTTATTTTTTCAGTATTTTAACACGTTTTAAAATTCTTCTCCATCTTTCAAATTACACGGAGTTTTATTATTTTCAGTCTCGTTGGAAATGTTCTCATTTTGATTACATGTCAGAAGAGCATATATAGATGCATAAATGTAATTTATTTACAATTTATGTCCTTTTTCAGAAGAAGGATGTCAAGAATGGTCAAAATCACATGTACTCTAAGTATCACACTCAGAGTGATGTTACTTAACTCTGTTATATACGTAAATTAAAGATATAGGAGGGTTGCTGTGTTGTCTGTGTGTACAGTGGGGAGCTGAGAGGACAGAGAAGCAGAGTAGAGAGAATACTAGTCTACACGTTACTTATACATTTCTGAAAAATATAATTATACTGTTTATTTAAAACTGAATTTTACTATGAAAGATTTCCAAGGTTGCCTTCATTTTGTCCTGCATCGTAATCAAGTCAAAGAAAAGAATTCATCTTTGAATTCCAATTACCTTGAATTGTCCTAACTGTTTCACATATAACTTTGCTTCACTGTTACATTAGGAAGAGTAAAGACACCTTCCCTTTGCCCATTGGTATGTGACTGCGCTGTGTCCTAGCAGACCCTAAAAACGTGTATGCAGATAGTCCACACGATTTCCACGCGAGCAAAGGGGAAGGCATCCCGATTTGAATGCAGCTTCGGGGGCAAACCAGATTAGAAAACAAATTTCATTCTCCGACTGTAATCCTTTCATTCTATAACGGAGATAATTTTATTTTGCTTCCACGGTTTTTACTTCCCCTATGCCTGTCATCAGTAATAAACTCAACAGGTTTTATGTATCGCACACAGCTGTGTCTGGAAAGCATTTTTGAAACCTAAATAAGATTTTGAAATTGGGACATCGGAGCCTACTGGAAACACTCTCTCCCAGGCATCGAGAGGGGTGGGAGTAATAAGTGCAGTGCTTCTCCGGACTGTTCTGTTCCCACAGCAACGCAGATAATCAGCGGGGAGGCAGGGCAGACCCAGCCCTGCCCCGTACCTCCCAGTGTGGGGTTCTGGAAGAAAGCTGGCTCCATTACCATCCCAGCGACAGAAAGGCTTCTGGAGGATCAGAGCTCGGGCAGCCACTCTGGAGACGGCCGCCCTCGGCTGCTTGCAGCTGGGAAACCCACCAGCTTCGACCTAGGTTCTCGCTCTGACGCGTTCAGAAATAGGACCTTCCAGGTTTTGGCCAAATTAAATTGATCAGCAGCCAAATGGAACTGTGCACCCTCCCCATTTCCGACAAGCGCTTTATTTGTATTACTCAGGTTCACTAATGAAATGCAAATTTCCAAATAGGCAGCCTCTTTAATGCACCGCTTGGAGGATATACGTTCGACTCCCTTCAAAAAGTAAAATTGTATTCTGTTTGTGCAATTGCTATATTTTCTATAAAATTGCTTATAGAGATGGAAGCGTAAATGTTTTCATTTCAGCCACTTTCCAGCAGCACTTCCCATCAGAATCCCTTGGGGGTGGGCTCATTAAAGCACAAAAACACAGCTTGTGGGTCCTGCCCCCAGGGCTGCTGTTTGAGCAGGGTGAGGGTGAGCCTGAGAACCTGCATTTCTCACGGGCCCCCGGGGCTGCTGCTTGAGCAGGGCGAGGGTGTGCCTGAGGACCTGCCTTTCTCACAGGCTCCCAGGGGATGCTGATTCTGGTCCAGGGAGCACATTTCAGTAACCACTGCTCTAGGATTCATTCATCACATTTCAATTAATTATATCCAGCAAATCAAAATAATCCCACATCTTCATTTCCTGTTTCAGAGCAATTCTTTTCATGAAAATATTCTCCCTCTCAAAATATGATTGTTTAATTTCCCTGATCCTGGCATTTTTAAATATTTTGTCTCTGGCTCTGATTTTAAGAAAAGAATGGAATTAATGCTGGAAGCTGTGGCAAGTTGATATAGTTATGAATTCCAAAAATAGATATTGGATTATGCTTGTAAACTGCTCTGTTCCTCTGGGCATGATTAAGTTATGATTAGGGCTTTGACTGGGCCACGTCAGTAGGGTGTTGAACCCCACCCCTTGGTGGGTGGGGAATCAAAGATAAAAGGCATGGCAAAGCACAGAGTTGGAGCAGTTTTGATGTTGGAGTTCTGGTGAGGAAGAGAGAAGGCTCCGGGATAGAGATGAGCCATTCGCCTGACAGTTCACAGCTGGCCTTGTGGAGAGAGGCAAAGCCTAGAGAGCCTCATAGTCTACAGCTGACCTTGTGGAGGAAACAGAGGAGCTGAGCCTGGATGGAAACGGAGCCCCAGGAAGAGAGGAGCCCAGGAAGCCTGAACCCTGGCAAACGTCGGCAGCTGTTTTGCTCCAACATGTGGCAACAGACTTTGGTGAACGAAGAAACTTATGCTTTATGGCCTGATAACTGTAAGCTTCTATCCCAAATAAATACCCTTTATAAAGACCAACAGATTTCTGGTATTTTGCATCAGCACTCCTTTGGCTGACTCATACAGAAGTTCTCCTGACAATCCCATCAAACCCATATTTTATTCTTAGATTTTAATGTTAGAGGTTATCTCTCGCTTTATTAAAATCAATTAAAAATCCTTCTGACCTTGTTTGAAAATGAACCAGGAATCCCAGTTGAACTGACATCCAATTCGGGAGACACCTGGAACGCCTAACCCTTGGTTCACCTCTCACATGCACTTAGCCCGGGGCTGGGTCAGGTGGGCTAACTGGCAGGTAAGGCAGGTGTGCTGAGAAGTTCTCTCTTCCAGACAAAATCTCCCCTCTCTGCACAGTGAAAGCTGAATTTCTGTCCTTCATTTGAACACCAAGTGTTTCATTAAATAGTTAGATCTAAAAGCTCAAATGTAAGGACCCCTGAAAGGGACAAGATCTCCAGGTAAAGGCGAAATTGCACCACCGGACTGTATGTGTCCCACGGCTGCCACGGCAAATTACCACGAAGCAGGTGGCTACGAACAACAGATACTTACTCGATCACAGGACTGGAGTCCAGAAGTCCAAAATCAAGGTGTTGGCAGGTGCATGCTCCCTCCAGAGGCGCTAGGAGAGGGTCCTTCCTGGCCTCTTCCAGCTTCTGGTCCACCTGAGTCCAGGAGTTCTTTGACTTCTGGCAGGATCGTTCGAGGCTCCACCTCCATCTCCACATGTCCTCTGCCTTAT
>JAQZBX010042054.1:9592-22244 GCA_029593785.1 Cabassous unicinctus | reverse complement strand
AGTCACTTTCCTTTCCCCCTCCCCACATGGGTGTGTCCCTTCCCGTTCCCCAGGAGCTGGACACCCCTCCCTGCAGAAATATCACGTCAGACCCCGTCAGGCTTAGCTGCTTGTCTGACCCACGTTGCAGCCTCAGAGCTTGAAGGTCGGTGGCTTTTTCCCAGTTCCTAATGCTCCACGAGGTGTGTGTGTAGGGAGAGGGGGGCTGCTCTCAGTGCCTGCAGCCCCCATCATGAGGGAGGAGAGGGGCTCCCCTGGGCCCACAGGTGGAAAACAACAGAATGGCAAGGGTCTTAATTTCTGAGATGCAGCTGATTCTCCCCCCAGCAGTGGTTCTCAGCCCCAAGTATCCCGCACACCTAGAGAGCCCTTGAAGTACCCGAGACCCTGCCTACCCCAGACCAATTACAGAATTTCTGGGGATGCAACCTGGGTGTTTGTTTTTAAGTTTCCCTGGTGATTCCAACATGCACCCAGGTTGCAAATCTCTGCTTAGACCCCCGATACTTAAAAGTGTGGTCCATAGTTCAGCAGCATCCGCATCACCTGGGCGTTTGTTAGAAATGCAGAATCTCAGGCCCCACCCCAGACCCACTGAATGGGAATCTGCATTTTAGCAAGCTATGTGATCTGCACATTAAGGTTTGAGAAGTGCCGCCCCTACACCAGGGCATCAAAGTCACCCACAGATCGCCGGGCCCCAACTTCAGGGTTTCTGACTCAGAAGGCGGTGGTTTCCATGCTTGTCTGCCCATTGGAATCATCTGGAGAACTTCACAAATGACTAGTGCCTGTGCACCATCCCCAGAGCCTGTGGTTTAATTGGTCTGGGGTGTGGCTTAGGCTTTGGAATTTTTAAAAGATCCCCAAGTATTTCTAATGTACAGACCAGTTTAGGGACCACGTCAGTAGGTCCAGGGAAGGGATCAAAATTTTGCATTTCTAACAATTCCCACATGGTGCTGGTTGGAGGACCGGGCACTTTGCAAAATCCTGCTCCAGAGTATATAAAATAAACCACGTCTCACAACCACAGGGAGGAATCTCCTCCAGAAACCCTCACTGCTTCTAGCTTGTGTGAGAAATTCACATTCTTCCCATTAGCATCCCTGTTTCTTGCAAACCAACACTCAGGCTTCATTATGCCCCAAGCATCTGTCCCCTTTACATCCTGGGTTACATCAGCAAGCAACAACTTCTCCCTGCGGGGAGCAGGGAGGCCTCAGCTCACCTCAGTGCTTCTTCAGCCCATAGTTTCTCTGGCTTCTTTTGTCCCACATCTCCCGTGATGGACCTCACAGCACCAAAAGGGCAACAAGAAAGTGCATTCATTCAACCCACAAATGTTTCATGGATGCCTGCCATGTGACAGGCACTTGCTAGCAGCCGAGAACACAGGAGTCAACAACTCAAAGACCGTCCCTGCTCTCATTAGAGCTAGACATTGAATTAAATTATTATATGAAGAATTACGATTGTGATAACTGTTAGAGAGGAGAATACACAAATGTGTGAAGAGTGTAGTGTGACAACTAACCTTGCTTGGGGAGCTGGAAAAGTTTCCCTGATGACATGATACTTAAACCGAAAGTGGAAGGATCAGTAGAAATGGGTCAAGAGAAGAAGGACAGAAAAGTGTTCCTGGCAGCAGAAACTGCATGTGCAAAGGCCCTGAGGCAGGGAGAATTGTGCATACATGAAATTTCAAAAGGTTGGTACAGATGGAGCACAGTAAGCAGGAGGTCAAGGGATGCAAGATGACTCTGTGGTGAATCAAGGGCCACGTGAGCAGTGCTTTATAGGCCACATTAAGTACTTCTGCCTTTCTCCCAAGGGCAGTGGAGTGAAACTGAAAGATGTTCAGTGGGAAAGTGATGTGAACAGTTCTTACCAATGTGGAATGAAAATCTCAGTTCTGTAAGTTATGTCACTGGGCTCCAATGTACCCTTTGGGACCGCAGGGCAATAATAACAACGGAAGGCACTCATGGTGATTGCTGTATGCTGGCTGCCATTCTAAGTGCTCCCTTGCAACAACCCTGTGAGATGAGTGCTACAGTTGTCTCTGTTTTACAGGAGGAGCACTGAGGGGTCTCCGGACTTGTCCAAGGTCTTGCAGCTACTGGGCAGCAGAGCTGGGACATGAACCCAAGCAGTCAGGCTCCAGTGTGTGAGCTGCTAGCCTCTAGGCTGTCAGTGCAAGCACCACCCTCTCTATTAGGATGGAGCTTCAAACATTTGAAAACGGCAATCCTGCCAGAGAAGGCAGAGAGAGAGAAGGGACATTTAATGAGCATCTGTGCTCATTAAGTAATTTGTCCAAGGTTCCACAGCCAGTCTCCCTCCACAGCCCCTGCCCTCTCCAATACATCTAACATTCTCGATTGTTTTCCACTCAACAAACCCATCCAGCATATTAGATGTCCCTCCTGGCTTTGTGTCATCATCAGGCTTTGTGCAAGGCCTGGGATGGACGTGCCTCCAGAGACCATCACAACCAGCTAGTACACGGCCGAGGACACAGTGGTGTATCACACTAGTGACACTGTGCCATCTGGTCCTCAAGAGGATCCTGAAAATTGTCAGGTGTGTTGCTAAAACCCAAATACACCATGCAGGGTCATGGAAAGGGCCTGAGCCAGAGGCAGAAGGGCTGAGTGTGAGTCTACATTCTTTAACTTAGTTGTGTAATCCCCTCCTCTCTCTGTTTTTTTATCTGTCAAATGGGCATGTTTTACTTCCCTGCCTATTTCCTAAGACATAATAGTAAAAGAAAATACCTTGAAAACTAGGAAGTGTCGTCCAGCTGGGAGATCACTTCCCAGTGTGTTCATGCTAGACCAGGCTGATAACATCCTCAGGGAACTTCTCAGGCATGATTTGTTACTGGGGGCACATGCTGACTCCCAGGCTTTGCTACTTTCTTTTTGCATGGCTCACAACCCAGCCAGCTATTTAGCTGGAGATGTCCATCTAACTCACTAACCTGTCCTTTTAAATCTACATTTCTCCCTTAGATTCCATATGGAATTCCTACTACCCTGTTAGTGGCTGATACAATGACCCTGCCATCCCCTAGTGAAGTTTTCAGTTGGGTCTGCCAGGCACAAAGAATTCACAGCCCACCCCTGTGGAAAACGGGGAAAGCCCAGGCTGCCAAGTCCAGTTAAGGCCAAAGAGGCCAGGCAGCCCCACACACTGGGGGTGCCAGCCCAGGATTGCCCACTGCCCCCTCCAGACAAGGCAATTCCAGGGCACTCAAGCTGAGACTCAATATTTGGGACCTGGGAAAGTACAGGAGAGAAAGGATCTATGAAGGGCCCCTTTGGGACCAGCTTCAGGGAAGCAGGAGAAAGACAACTCGTCCTTAACTAAAGTGACCAGTTCTAGAAGGGTCAGGGTGTCTGGTGAGGGCCACAAGGAGATGTGAAAAACCTTTCAAAGAAGACCCTCAAGCCGAAATGCAGACAGGGAGGCTGCATTCACCAGCCGGGGTAGAGCCATGGGTCTGGGTTTCCCAGGGCAGCCCTAACGAAGTACCACAAACGTGGTGACTTAAAACAACAGATATGTGCTGTTTCACAGCTCAGGAGACTAGAAGTCCGAAAGCAAGGTGTCGGCAGGGCCACACTCCCTCTGAAACCCATGGGGGGATCCCTTCCTAGCCTCTTCCTGGCTTTGGGAGGCTGTCAGCCACCCTGGGCATTCCCTGGCTTGCAGATGCAGCACTTCAACCTCTGCTTCCATTTCACAAGGCCTGCCCCTTTCAGGCCTGTCTGTTCCAGGGCCCAGATTTCCTCTTCTTATTAGCACACCAGGCACACTGGATTAGGCCCCACCCTAATCCGGTTTGGCCTCATCTTAAGTAATCACATCTTCAAAGACCCTATTTCCAAATAAAGGCAAATGCATGGGAGCTGCGTTAGGACTTGACCGTGTCTTTTCAGGGGACACGGTCCAACCCATCCCACCAGGTACCCAGGAAGCGCTTCACCCCACGTGTACCACAGGCACTTCCGAGATGAACCTCAGCCCCGTTTCTCTGGGTCTGAGACCCCCTGGCCACCTCTCTTCTGGACCTAAGCATTCTCAAAGCCCTTCTGGGGTGTTGGGGATCAAATCGTGTCCCCCACAAAAGGCATGTTCAGTTCCCAGCCCCTGGTCCTGTGGGTGTGAACTCATTTGTAAATAGAACCTTTGAAGATGTTACTAGTTGAGGTGAGCCTGTAATCCAACATGGCTGAGGTCCTTACAAGCAAAGGAAATTGGACACAGAGAGAAGCCATGGGGAGCAGGAAGCTTGCCAGCCAGCCAGAAGATACCAACTCAGAGGAAGCAAGCCCTCTAGCCTCTGAAACCATGAGCCAATGAATTCCTGTTGTTAAGCCAACCCATCGTACGCTATTTGTTTTAGCAGCTAGGAAGCTAAAGCAGAGGGGATGTCTCTCCCCCATGGAACTTCCCAAGGTCACCTCAATCCCGGGCTTCCCCCTTAGGGCATCCTTCCCTGGGCTGCCCTTTCGGGAGGGACAGGCCCTGTCTCAGCTGTCAGCACCGCAACCCCTCTAGCAGAAGCCAGGTGTAGGACTTGACCCAATGTGCTCAAAGGGTGGAGCTCTCTCCACTACAGAAACAACCCACACCCTACCAGCCAAGCACACAGAGATCATGGGCATAACCAAATGGCCGGCTCACTCCTGCTCTGCCCCCCTCGTTGCAGCCAACATCCTTGGATTCCCCCAGGTAAAAGTAGCATAATCTGGGGAGCAGAACCTTTACGAGCCCTTCTGCTGCATGTGCACGGCCCGGGTTCAATACCAACTTCTCCACGCACTGCTTGTATGAAACTGAGAAAGCTCATCTCTCCGTGCCAATGTTCCCTCTTCTATTATAGGGGGATAATAGTTATTGTGAGGATTCAGTCAAGTCAACAAACACGTACTTAGAAGAATGCCTGGCCCGTGGAGGGCCTATGTAAGCACAGGCTATTTTCATTATGCAAGTGTCTTTAGGATACCTTAGAGTACAATTTGGTAGATCCTCTGTTTTATCGGGCCAGCCTAGACTCTGGTATTACATTCCAATCGTGTCCCTACTTCTACCAAAACCCCATTAGCTGTCCCGTGGCTGCTGCAGCAAGCTCTGTGCTCGACACAGCCATGGCTCCCATGCCCTGGGAACTCTCAGCCCCGGGAGAAACAAAACTGCCTCCCCATATATTTATCTCCAGTTCTCACCTGGAGAACCTGCGTGAGCATGCATCATTGTTTGTTTTACAGTCAGGTTGAGTCAGGGAAGAGAATACATATATATTTATTCTGAAATAGGAACAGACTTCATTGAAGAGTCCACCAGAGCCAGTAAAAAAGAGCGATGTGCTAGGTATTTGAAAGGAGAGAAGAAAGGAAGCCGGAGATTAAGTGCAGCAAGAGGCGTTTTAATGTTTCTAGTAACTGATTTATAAATTCCGTGGAAAGCCCTGCACATTTGGTTCTTTGCCGTGAATACGGCATCTCCATTTTTCCATTTTATAGTCTTGGCGGGAAATGACCTTTTTCAGAGCAGCCACTTAAAGCACTTAACTGTGCCGCAGGGCATCTCGGGCCCAGGCTGATGAGGAGTTATGCCGGTGTCAGCTGAGCCGGGCACCTCGGCCACCTCTCGTCCACCTCGACCTCTTTCTCCCTCTCCCTCTTCCTCTGTCTCCTCTTGTCCTCAGCTCTTACCCCACACACCCGAGGCTGGCAACCAGCCCTCCTAAACAGCAGTCCTCAGCATCTTGGGATCCCTGAACAACCAAAATATCTTTTCCATTTTTTGGAAATAGTCTTTCAGGTTATGTTTAAAAGAGGATGAATCCAAGAAAGTGACAACTTTTGGAGGGTTTTTTAATTTATTCTTCTTTTGGTTGCTCTTTTGGTCTGAGCAATGGCAAATTAGTAGCTTTACATCATTCTTTCCTATAAGAGATGCCCCCAGAAGCATCCTTCTTCTCTGAGTGGAGTATAGAAGTTAAAGCTCTGAGGTCAGACAGACCCGGCTCCAACACACACTCACAGATGCGAGCTGCACCAAGACTCAGTTTCCTCGACTGTAAAATGGTGAATGATTGACAACTGCCTGCCATTCTGGTGCCTGCTCAGTAACCTCTTGCGAGGAAGGCGAGGCTGGGCACACGGGGCCTGTCACCACCGTGGCTCACCTGGCTGCAGCCAGCCTCGGCGAAGCCCGCGGCATCGGAGCTGCAGCGCGGGGAGCACGCCTCGGGGTCTGGGCAGCCGGCACCCCCGGTCCATCTCTCTCCTGCATTGAGTCAGCGATCGCCCCCCACCTGAGCACGTGAGGGGCCTGCTCCTCCCACCAGCTGCCAGCTGGCAGGACAGGAAGCACATAGATATCTGAGCCAAAAAGACCCTGGCTCTTGCTAAAAATAAGTAAATATAATAAAATAAAATAAAAATAAGAAGAGCCACTCTCAGCATTTCAGCTTCAGTGTCACTTACCCAACTCTCATCTCCCTCCTCCTCCTCTTCCTCCTCCTTATGCTCCCTCTCTTTCCCACTCTCCACCACTCTGTGCAAAAGGGTCACAGAATTGTTCTGATAATCAAATAAGAGAATAGATATAATCAAGGGGCTTGGACAACAGTAAACCACTTTACAAACGTACATTTTTATGAAAAAGCCCCTGGAGATTTACAGCTGGATGGGATGCCTGGATGGCAAACCCAAGTCTTTCTCTTGGGTTCCCTAGATGGTGGTTTTGGGACTTCATCGTGTTAGAAAAGAAGACCCAGGCTGGGGAGGCTGGAGCTGGAGGCCGGCCACGACAGGCACTCAGCTGCTCGGCTGGGGTCGCCCTGTCCTTTCCAGTTTGGATAAAATGGACCCACGCACCCTCTATGTCATAAGACGTCAATGAGTTCTCAGGGACTCAGCTCTCCTGGTCACTTTCAACTTCGAAGCGTAGCTTCATATTCCAGCTGTCGCCAATCTCAAAAATAACATCTAAGGTTTATCGAGCTGTTCCTAGTGCTTTGTGCATATTACACCATTGAATTCTCACCCCCCCCCTGAGGAACTGGGGCACAGAGAAGTTAAGTAACCTACCCAAGAACACAAAGCTAAGATTCTGAAGTAGTCACACCCCAGAGCTCAAGCTCCTCGCCTCTGGTGCTAACACAATTCAACTTCTGTGCCTGCACCCTTCCTTCTCTTCCTCGCCGAGCCACATGTGGAACTCTGCCCCTTTTGCTTGGTGTGATCCCCGAACCATGCCCTCAAGGTGTCTGCGTTTGCACAAGACCATCCGGAAGGCTTGCTGGTGATGCCTGAAACCACATAACATCTAACAGCAGGCAGCCCTGGCCAAGGGTTCCTCCCAGGCCGCCTTTCCCAGCAAGCAGCCAGCTCCAGCCAGCAGTGAACTCCTCCCCCCCAAGACCCCAGACTGGGCCAAGTCTTCAGCCTCAGCCCCTTCTGGACCCACGCCAGGCCTTCCAGTCCACAGTGGGCCCCTATGCACATCCTCGTTCCACTCTCCCCTTCTCCCTCCTTCGCTTGTCTCTGTAAATGGAAGCTCCAGGATTTATTTTCCCACTGCTAAGGACTGTGCCAACCCCCATTAGAAGGCAAAAGTTCCTACGGTGAGTTTTGGTGATAAGTCACACAACTCCCCCCTGCAACGAGATACCATGTCTGCCTGCAAAATTGTCTCCAGATGGGAAAAAAAATTTTTTTTTGATGATTAGATCAGTGGGGTATGAGCAACCCAGAAAATGTTGTGGGAAGAAAATATTAGAAGACCTGTATTTTTCTATAAAAAAATAAGAAATTAAACTATATATTAAATGTTATACAAATATTATACCAATGTTTTAGTAATAATATGACCCTAACATTTAACCTGCAGATTGCTTAGTGGTATGATTTAGAAATAAATATGCCTCTATCGAGAGCAGATGCTTGAAAATTCTTTATTAAAAAGGGGGTAATGTATGGTGGGACCAAAGAACCAAAGCGGCAGCACAGTTTAAAACCCAGTCTGTAGTGAGCTGATCTGTTGCCCTGAGCTGTTCGAGGAAGCTGAGATGTTGGAGACTATGGAAGTAAAGTAGGTGTAGCATTTTGGCAGTTTGATGTAATTATGAATTCCAAAAATAGATATTGGATCATGCTTGTAAACTGGTCTGCTAATCTGGGCATGATTAAGTTATGACTAAGGCGTTAACTGGGCCATGTCAGTAGGGCATTGAGCCCCACTCCTTGGTGGGGTGGGAATCAAATATAAAAGGCATGGCAAAGGACAGAGTTGATAGTAGTTTTGATGTTGGAGTTCTGGTGAGGAAGGAGAGAAGGCCCCAGGATAGAGACGAGCCATTCGTCTGAGAGTTCACAGCTGGCTTTGTGGAGAGAAGCAAAGCCTAGAGAGCCTCATAGTCTACAGCTGACCTTATGGAGGAAACAGAGGCGCTAAGCCCGGAGAGAAACACAGCCCTGGGAAGAGAAGAACCCAAGAAGCCTGAACCCTGGCAAACGTCGGCAGCTGTCTTGCTCTAAGATGTGGCAATGGACTTTGGTGAGGGAAGAAACTTATGCTTTGTGGCCTGGTAACTGTGGACTTCTACCCCAAATAAATACCCTTTATGAAGACCAACCAATTTCTGGTATTTTGCATCAGCACCCCTTTGGCTGACTAATACAGTAGGTATTGCATTATCCTATATTTTCTTGTCACATAATCACATTGCATTATTTTCCACATACTCCAAATCGTCGGAGTTCTTTCTTTTCTGCTGAACGCAACTGAAACACCCAGTCCTTTTGAAAAAGATTAAAAGGAAAGACTCTAACATACCAGCAGCACTTGTATTTAAATGGTAACCATGTGGGTGATTTTTCTTCTATTTTCCACATTTTCAGAGTGTGGATATATTACTTCACAAAGAGCAAAAGCAGGTGCACCTTCTGTTTGTCAGCCTTTGGCCCACCCTCGGCATGTCATGTTTTGGTATACCTGCAGGGAACTGAGGGCCACAGCCTCTGGTGACTTGCCTTTTTTTTAAAAAAAAGATTTATTTATTTTTATTTATTTATTTCTCACCGCCTCATTGTTTGAGCTCACTGCCTGCTCATTATCTTTTTTTTTTTTTTTAGGAGGCACCGGGAACTGAACCCGAGGCCTCCCACATGGGAGGGAGCCACCTCTGCTCCCTGTTTGTTGTGTCTCTCATTGTGTTTCCTCGCTGTGTCTCTTGGTTGCATCATCTCACTACATCATCTTGCTGCGCCAGCTCGCCACACCAGCCAGTCACATCAGCAGGCTGTCTTGCTCGTCTTCTTTAGGAGGCACTGAGAACCGAACCTGGGACCTCCCACGTGGCTGGCAGGAGCCCAGGTGCTTGAGCCACATCCGCTTCCCCCTCCTTTGCTCTTAGGAAATTGGCAGAAGTAGGCCAGGGGTTGGAGGTTTGAGGTGCACTGGTAGATTTTCCTCCACATCCCCAAGAAAGGACATTCCACATGTGACCAGCTCTTTGCAATCTGCAAAGCACTTTCCCCACTTCTATGCCTGTTCCCAGCTCAGACCCGGCTCTTCCTATCCACGCCCCCTGGGTTCAAATCCAGGGCAAGTCGCTTGATTCCGTGCCTCAGTTTTGCCACCTGTAAATGGGGAGTGATGGTGACAGTGCCTGCCTCTCTCAGGGTTGTAAGGATTAAATGAGTTAATCCATGCAAAGCCTTAGAACATTGCCTGGTTCTTGGAACAGCCACCGAGGGGTCAGATAGAATAATGATTTCCACACATCCTGCCTGGATTGCTTAAACGTCACCTCCTCTGAGAAGCATTCCCTGGTTATCCTAGATACCAACCTTCCCCCACTCACCCTGCCATCCTTTAGCCCCTACTCTGCTTTATCTTTCTTCATAACACTTATCTCTGTGTCCCCCATGAGGACATTGGGACAATATTCCCAAATTCCTTATTCTCAGGAATAATCCCCAGTGCTTTGAACAGCTCCTGGCCCATAACAGTCACTCAATAAATACTTGTTGGGGGAGTAGATGGGTGGATGGACAGATAGATAGATACATTCCGTCTCGTTGTCCTGACAGCAAACCCCACTATATAGGAAAGGAAACAGACTCAAGGAGGTTAAGTGCAGCGTCCTTGAGGCTGAGTTTTTGCCCCGAGGCAGGCTGGCCCCTCTCGGTTAGCATCCTCAGAAGACCTGCAGCCACTTCTAGTCCTCCCGATGGAGTCACTTGCTCTTCCCAAGGCACCCTTTCTTTCAGGGACAGAATAGGGCATGTCCCACCCCCTCTGCCTCAGAATCTTCTCAGGGCCTAGGGGTAAAGGAGTTTCTTCTTGGGGACCTTCAGCTGCCTCTCCCAAAGCATGGCATCCAGGGTCCTTCCTGGCCCTCCCCACTGCCTCCTGTTCTCCTCTCACATTCCCCTGCACTTCAAGCTCTGGCCATACTGAGCAGCCCTCAGTCTCTCAATCCTACTGAGCCTTTACCCACACCGTTTCTTGACCCGGAGCCCTCTCCCTGCCCCTCTTCACCTGGCTACCAAAGTCTAGCCAGGCTGTGAATCTCAGAGTAAAGGCCCCTTCTTCCAGGAAGTCTGCCCTGATTTTCTTGCTAGGTTAGACATCCCTCTTCTATGTTCCTTTAGACCCTCATACTTCCCCTCCTTCCCTCTATCATCCTTAATTGTTAACATCTGTTTAATCATCTCTCTTTCTGCTCCACACCTCCATATTCTAAGCTCCTTGAGGACAAGAGCCATTAAGCCATTTAATCCACAAAACACCCCTATTTTAAGAGGCTCTGCAAGGCTCTGTGACTCACCAAGCTGCTCAGCTTCTGCCTGGGCTTTGGATTCGAGCCAGGCTTACTCCAGAGCCCACTCCCAACGGCCTCCCCAGCAGTGTGGCCACCCAGGTCTTGACTGCAGTCTGCCCCCTTCCCAAGGTGGGCTTTCTGTGAGTTCTTCCAAAACCACCTCTCCACCTTCTCTGCAGATCTTTCACCTGCAGGCTCGGGGACCCAGCCACTCCTCCTCTGGCTGAGCCTCAGGGACTCCCCAGCACCTGGGTTTCCAGCAGACCACTCTGCTCTTGGGGCAGGGTCTCTCAGGACCGCTAAGCTGGGCTCCCTTCCCTGGGTGAGATCAGGCCCAAGGAACCCACACATCCTCTGCCCCTCAAACTCTGCAAACGTGAGTCAGAGCGTCTCTGCCTCTCCCTGGCATTCAGGCCCCTGCTGACCTCTGTCTGCCTCCTCTCCCTTCTCTACTCACACCTCAACAATGAGCACATCAGGCCTGGTTCCCAAGCATTTTCTATATGCCTTGAGCTCCTCACGTGTATCCACACACTGACTCTTCGCCACACCCCAGTGACAGAGATACAACTTTCCTCCCCGTTTCACAGAGGGTCATAAAGCAGGATCGCGGCAAGGCTGGGATTTGAACCCAGAGCCCAGGCTCTTGCCTCCAATGTGGTGCAGCCCGACCACACAAGCCTTCACCCGCCTCCTCTCCTCTGATGATGCCACGCCTTCTCCCAGGACCCCCCGCAGCCCCCTCACCCACTTGGTTCCTCCTTGTCCCTCAGCGTTCATCTCCCCCATCCTTTGGCCGCTCCCCCGCCGCATCCCACTCAGCACACACCCTGTGGACCGCAAGCTCCACGAAGGGAAGGACTGCAGCCTCTTATATCCGCTCTGCGCCCCGGGACCCTGACACCAGGCCTGGCAGGCCGTGGGTGCTCGGTAAATATTTAATGAACAAGCCACGAAGTGAATGAGCACAGGGTTCTGGCTCTTCCTTTTCCAATTTGGAAGCCTCTCTCTTCTCCAAGACAAAGACTTCCCATTATCCATGGCTATAAATTGACAGTTTCAAAGGCTTAATCCTTCCACACTTACTGCAAACCCATACTCACGTGGAAATAAATAAGTTTCTTTTTTAGGAGGAAAAAGAAGGCCTTTCATAGCATCATAAAAACAAAGCTTTATTTTTCATCTCATAGAGCCTGTCTGGCTTAGTTATGCTCTGGAGCCTGAGAAACACTCCGAGCTAACACTCACATGAAAAATGGCCATCTCCGCGGCTGCCCGAGGCTCACAGAAGAAGTAGAAATTCCTCTCTGTGTACGTCTGTGTGTGTCCAGCGGCCATCAATCACCCGCAGAATGGGGCCCGTGTGGGAGGGGCAGGCCCGTCGCTCACGGTAAATGGCAAAGAGATTTGGTGAAAGAGAGAACACGCAGGCGTGGGGAACTGTAGACGGTGGAGAGGAAAGAACACTAGCACATTCTGCAGACTTTTAAACTTATGATTAGGACCCAGAGAGTGCCAAGGCCCTTATGCCGGGCTAGTTTCGAGTCTACATTGTCCCTTCCTGGGCCCGTTAACAGCTGCTGCACTTAGATGGGGATTCTAGCTGCGACCCTCCCTCCCTGTCTCCCTCTCTCCCTTCCTTTCTCCCTTCCTCCCTCCTCTTCATTCTGAGTAAGGCCTTAACACCATTCACATGATATCTCGCCTCTCCGCCCTCTGGGACACGGTAGGACAAGCGTCTGGATGCCTTGTGTCTTTGCAGGGCTGCATGACTGGTGCGGGACAACGAGTCTGAGCAGAAAG
>JAQZBX010042053.1:0-22133 GCA_029593785.1 Cabassous unicinctus | reverse complement strand
TATAGCCTGCAATACTACTGAACTCCTTTATAAGTTCTAGAAGCTTTGTTCTAGATTTCTCTGGGCTTTCTATGTATAGTGTCATGTCATCTGCAAATAATGAAATTTTTACTTCTTCTTTTCCAATCTGGGTGCCTTTCATATACTCCTCTTTCCTCAGTACTCGCGCAAGTACTTCTAAGAAAATATTAAATAGGAGTGCTGATAGTTGACATCCATGTCTTGTTCCTTATTTCAGAGGGAAGGCCTTTAAGATATCACCTTTGAAGATGATGTTAGATTTGGGTTTTTCATATATACCCTTTATCATATTCAGAAAGTTTCATTCTATTCCTCTTTTTTGCAGTGTTTTTATCAGGAATGAGTGCTGTATTTTGTCGAATGGTTTTTCTGCATCTATAGACATGATCATGTGATTTTTTTCTTTCAATGTGTTTATGTGGTGTATTACATTGATTGATTTTCTTATGTTGAAACTTCCTTGCATACTTGGGATGAAACCCACTTGGTCATGGTGTATAATCCTTTTGATATGCTGTTGAATGTGATTAGCAAGTATTTTGTTGAGGATTTTAGCATCTAGGTTCATTAGAGAAATTGGTGTGTAATTTTCATTTCTAGTGTTATCTTTCTTTGGTTTTCGTATTAGGGTAATTTTGGCATCACAGAATGAGTTAGGCAATTTTCCTTCTACTTCTATTTTTTGGAAGAGATTAAGTAGAATTGGTTTTAGCTCTTTCCAGAATGTTTGGTAGAATTTAGCTGTGAAGCCATCTGGTACTGGGCTCTTCTTAGTTGGGAGGCTTTTGATGACTGAGTTTATCTCTTTACCTGTAATTGGACTGTTGAGTCCATCAATTTCTTCTTCATCAATGTAGGCTGTTTGTGCATTTCTAGAAACTTGTCCATTTCCTCCAAATTATCATTCTTTTTGGCATATAATTTTTCCAAGTATCCTCTTATGATACTCTTTATTTCTGTGGGGTCAGTAGTGATATCCCCTTGCTCATTCCTTATTTTGGGTATTTGCATGTCTTCTCTTTTTTTCTTTGTTAGTCTTGCTAAAGGTTTCTCAATTTTGTTGATATTCTTGAAGAACCACCTTTTGGTTTTGTTTATTTTTTCTAGTACTTTCTTATTCTATATTTCATTTACTTCTGTTCTAATCTTTATTATTTCCTTCTTTCTACATCCTTTAGGTTTTGTTTGTTGTTGTTTTTCCAATTCCTCCAAGTGTGCAGTTAGGTCTTCAATTTTAGCTCTTTCTTCTTTTTTAATATATGTGTTTATGGCTATGAACTTCCCTCTCAGGACAGCTTTTGTGCATCTCATAGGTTTTGATATATTGTGTTGTGGTTTTCATTAGTTTCAAGGTAGTTACTGATTTCTTTTGAGATTTCCTCCTTGACACACTGTTTGTCTAAGAGTGTGTTGTTTAACTTCCATATCCTTGTGCCTAACCAGTTTCTCTGGCCCTTACTGATATCCAATTTATTCCATTGTGATCAGAGAAATTACTTTGCATAATCTCAATCTTTCTGAATTCATTGAGGGTTTTTCTGTGGCCTAGCATGCGTCTATCTTGGAGTATAAACCATGTGCACTCGAGAAGAATGGAAAACCTGCTGTATATGATTGTATTTTTCTGTATATGTCTATTAAGTCCAGGTCCTCTAATATATTGTTGAGGGTCTTTGTTTCTTTGTTGATTCTCTGTCTAGATGTTCTGTTTATTGATGATAATTGTGTATTAAAGTCCACCGCTATAATTGCAGACTCATTTATTTCTCCACTTAGCTTTTCCAGAGTTTGCCTCATGTATTTTGAGGCACCCCAATTAGGTCCATAAGTGTTTATGATTGTTCTCCTTTTACTAATACATAGTGTCCATCTTTGTCTCTTACAATGGTTTTGCATTTAAAGTCTATTTTGTCTGATATTAGAAGAGCTACTCTTGCCTTTTTTTGGCTATTTTTAGCTTGTAAAATTGTTTTCCAGCCATTCACTTTCAACTTCCTTGAATCCCTGGGTTGAAGGTAGGTTTCTTGTAGACAGCATATAGTGGATTGTATTTCCTTATCCATTCTCTCAATCTGTGTCTCTTGAGTGGTGAATTTAATCCATTAACATTCAATGTTATTAATCGCATTAAATTTCTTTCTTCAGCCATATTTTCTCTTCCATATTTTTAATGTACGTCATATATTGTTTTGTTTGTCTTTATGTCTTTTTAGTTGCTTTTCAAATCTCCCCCAACTCTCTCTCCCTTGATTTTTTACTTTCAAGTTGTAGAACTTCCTTCAGTATTCCTTGAAATGCCAGTTTCTTATTGACTTACTCTTTTAATTTCTTTTTATCTGTGAATATTTGAACTCTCCATCATTTCTGAATTCCAGTTTTGCTGTATAGAGAATTCCTGGTTGGAAGTTTTTTTTCTTTTAGTACTTTGACTATGTCATACCACTGTCTTCTTGACTCCATGGTTTCAGATTTGAAATCAGCACTTAATCTTACTGTGCTTCCCTTGTATGTGATGGTTCTCTTTTATCTTGCTGCCTTGAGTATTTTCTCTTTGTCTTCAGCATTGAACATTTTGACAAGTATATGTCTTAGATTTGGCCTGTTGGGATTTATAATGTTTGGGGTGTGTTTTGCTTCCTGGATCTGCACATCCATCTCTCTCAGTAGGATTGGGAAGTTTTCAGCCATTATTTTCTTCAACACTCCTTCTGTACCCTTTCCCTTCTCTTCTCCTTCAGGGATGCCCATAATGCATATGTTTGTACATTTTGTGTAGTCAGTTTAATCCCTGATTCCCTGCTGGATTTTTTCTATTTTTTTTTTGGCTATCTGTTCTACTATCTGTTTGATTTCAGCTGTATTGTCTTCCACATCACTAATTCTTTCATCTGCCTGTTCAAATATGCTGTTATGTGAATCCAGCATCTTTTGGATTTCTTGGATTGTGCCATTGATCACCATCATATCCATTATCTTTTTGCCTTATGTTTACAATTTCTTCAGTATGTTCTCCCAGTGTCTTCTTTATATCCTTAATTTCTTCCTTCACTTCATTAAGTTGGTTCATGATATTTGTTTGGGAATCTTTGATTAGTTGTTCGTTGTTCTGCATCTCTTCCAGGTTTTTAGTTTATTAATTGGGCTGGTCCATGTCTTCCTGTTTCTCAGTGTAGTTTGTAATTTTTTGTTGCCCTCTAGTCATCATTTTATCTTGCTGGGTTTATTCAGTTGATTAGCTTCTCTCTCCCCTCTAGAGTTTTATTTAGCTCATGGTTTTGTGTGTGTGTTAAGTTTTCTCTTTGACACTTTTTCTTCTTATTTTGTTTCCTTGTTTCTTTCTATGTTACCTTGAAGGCAAAAAATTAATGCCAGAGGAATCAAAAGATGTGAAAAGGGAAGAAGGGTAATAGTAATATTGAGAAAAGTTAGAAGAGGAGCCAAATAGGACTTAGCGAAATGAATATTTAACTTGTGTAGGCAGTGTAGAGTAATAGGAGAAAAAGTGGAGTACCTACAATGGACTGGGAAACTAAATAGAGGAATATATATATATAATGATTTAGAAGGCTAGAATGATGAGAAGGGAAAGAAAGAGTAAAGAACGGGCTAAAAGGAAAAAGCTAATATTAATTAAAAAAAAGAAAAGAAAATAGATAGAATAGAAATTCACACCCTTAATTTGTGGAATAATGAAAAAGCATGGTGTCTAAGAACCACAATAGAAAGCAGAAAGCAGAGAGATGAAGGAAGGATAAGAGATAGCTTGCGATACAATATCAATATAGATAGAGAATGGAAAATCACTGAAGAAGAAGCACAGCAAAGAAGAGGTAAGCTAGCAGCACCTAATTAAAAAAAAATTAAGGAAAACTGGAAGGGGGAAGGAAAGAGGAAAGAAAAGCAAGAGACAACAAATAAACAGAGAAAAACCAAACAACCACTCCAGCAAGCAGTAAAACAAAGCTGAGTAGGAAGTATTCCTTCTAGGGCCCTTGTAGATCCTCTCAGCCTGCTTGCACTTATCAATTTCCCTTCAGGGTTCTTTCTGCAGGTTTTGAGGTAGATTTTCGTTATTAAACTAAATTAATAACAGGAATTCATTTTTTAAAGTGACTGTTTTCTTTTCTTTTTTTTTTTCTTTTTGACTATATAAGTGATCCAAAACAAGTCCTCTGCTAGATCATATCCTTCACCGAGGGGACCCTAAATAAGTTTGTGGAAACTGATCAAACCCTTCCCACTTCCTGGCCTCCCGAGGGGAGCTGAAGCTCTGATGCTTGTCAGTGCAGAGCGATTAAATTGGCTGACTCCACCCCCTCTGGGGCAAAGCTTCAGTGTCCCTAGGCTGCTGGGTAAATCAGATTTCCTCTGCAAATTTGCCTCTCCCCTCAGTCTGGTGCTGTTTCAAGCTGGCTTATCTGCTCCCCAAAGCTATGAGGGGTTCCAGGCAGCCAAATCCCAAGAAGTTAAATCCTTATCCACCTTTTGTCAGAGCCCTCCCTCCTTTAGAGTATGCTCCCTCACACTGGGCATGGGAGTCACAGGTGCAGGATTCATTGCTCAAACCAGCCATTTTCCCTGTGGGTGGGGCTCAGGTGTCTGTGTTAACCACCACAGGCAGGCTCAAAACTCATGCATCTCCACTGATCACTCCATGCCGTTGATCTGCCCATTGCTAGATGACCCAAGCTTCTTGTTTCATGCGCCCACAGCACAGACCCTCAGGCAGGATCCCATCCACAATCAGCCATCCCCAGAGAGCTAGTCAGTGAGTACCCTCCTAGACCAACGCCATCTTGCCTCCCCCCAATAAAGACATTTTTTAAGTACTAGAGAATAACTTAATAGTAAGTCAAAATTATTGCAGAAAGGTAAAAAGAAAACAAAAACCCAAAAGTTACCAAGCACCTGAAAGAATGGTAGAGTAAGACATCATTGAAAAGGAAAGTTATGGCCAGTGATATTTGGGGTTGCTTTCCAAAATATTTCAAAGGCAAGTATAATGGATTAAATTAACTAAAAAGTGACATGGAAGATGATAAATTCCCACAGGAAAGAAATATTTTTCAACTTAAAGACCACTATATGCCTTGAAATAAAAATTATTTTTGAAGGTGGTCAGTCATTTTGCTTCTCCTGAATTTCAAATGGTTTAAAACTTAATTTCAATAGAACATCACTTAAAATTCTCTGTATCAGAGAAAGAAATTATTTCATCCATTTCCATAAAGATGAGCATAATATTTTTTCAACTAAGATCTCAATTAAAGTTTAGGTGGGTATTCTGTGATTATTGTATCTTAAATACTAAAATTCAGAAAACCCAAGTATTTGCAGAATATTTAGAAAATGCACTAATTAATTCATATTTTAACTACATTTCATGCAGAAATTCCTGTTTCCTGTCAGAAATTTAGTGAGATAAATGTCTGAATAGTATTATGAAATGTACTACTTTGAAATGTATTATTAGTTATAATAAAATGATTAAAATTACTGAGACAGTTTTGAAATTTTTTCTAAGATAAACATTGCTGAAAAAAGCATTACATGGATATTTTTCTTTGTACCCTATCATCAGTGAAGGAAATCAACATTTTTCAAGGAATATATTTTCTGAAAAATAACCTGAAACTCCTGGGAATTTAATATTAAAATACTTAATTTTTTAAATTATATTTTATTGATTAAAAATTACATGAAATTTACTAGCCTAACTAACAATGTCTTCCACTAAGTGGGTTTAGAACTGTAAGTTCATTAACTAAATAAAATAAAGTAATTTTACTATGTTCCTGAGGAAAATAAAGATAATAAAAGAGCTTCACTTAGAGGAAAAAGAATATCAGGACTTCATTCACCCTTCTCTTTGAAGGACTTCTGATAAAGAGAACTGTGAGTGATGTTCCTTTCAGTGTAGTGAAGCTACAATTATTTGCTCTCCTCTCAGTATTAAGAAGAGGCAAATATATACATACAATCAAATTATTAACAAGTTTAAAATCTCATTCAAATGTTAGGTACAGATTTAGTGGGCTTAAAACATTGGAAACCATTCATCCTTTATTTAACACCATGGTGGGTGTTTTGTTTTAATGAAAATATGAACAAGAATTCTTAGATTGTGGCTCTTTCCTTCTTCCCTGTTTCCTTCCTTCTATTTCCATCCTTCCTTCCTTCTCTCCTTCCCTCCTTCCCATCTTTCTTTTGGTGTGGTTTGAATTTCATTCCATGAGCTATTTCCTTTGCTTTAAGCTTAATTGCCTAATTGTTGTTTGAGTTTAAAAAATATGAACAGGTTTATAGCAGATACAGTGTGTGATACCACCATCTCTGTACAGCAGAGCATTGTGGTATCCTTGGAAACTCCTTAGTAATTAAATATGAAGTGATCCAATACAAACTGTCAATCAGTATGAAATATAAAGCATAATTAGAATAAAGTTTGTAATCTTAGTGTACACTGATTGTATTTAACTCAGTTTCTTTCAAATTTTCTGAGTAATTAAATGTTGAGGAATCATTTATGAACTCAGCACAATGTTTGATCTATAAATAATATATTTTAATATTATAAATATTATGATAAATTGTTCATGTGTAGCTAATTGGAAGAAACTGAATAATTTCCAAAGCAAGAGAGGAAATACTCTAGATTATAATATTTGCAAAAGGTTTCCAGTAATATTAAAGATGGAAATTAGAAATTGTATAGGAAATATTTAATGATTCTAGTCCTAATTTTTTAAAGGGTTTATCACACTCTATCTTATTAATATTCACACTGGCTATGGGAGATTTTTTATTTGAGGTACTGGGGATTGAACCTGGGACTTCATACATGCAAAGCATTTGCTCTACCACTGATCTTCACAGGCTCTCTGGGAAATTTTTAAAGGTGACTATTATTAAATCTTATTGAGAATTTTGCCACAAATCCCATAGCAAATTATTACCTGTCTGTTTTAGATTATTAGTTTCTAGTTATTAGTGTCCAATCATATAAATATTTTTACTTTTTTCTTTTTTTCCCCCAAAAAGCTAACCTGTTACAGCATTGGAGAATAAGAAAAAGGGTGACCTTTTTACTTATATCTTAAAGAAGACCAAATTGAGTACTTGGGGGAAAAAAGAATAATGGAGATTGTGAAGGGGAAACAGTCTCATTTTATTAACTATCGAATTACATTTTTTGTGGAGAATGTGACAAATAAGTGAATGATATTGAGGCTGAAGAAAAGGAAGATAAAGAGGGAAAAAAGAGGAAAATGAATCTATGACAAAGCAGAAATAGTAGATATTGGTTCTAGTGAAGAAGTAGAAGAAAAGAACGTTGATGACAAGAAGAAGATGCAGATCAAGTAAAAGTTCATTGATCAAGAAGAACTAAGCAAATTCTTTCTGTACCAGAAATACTGGCAATATCATTAATGAAGAATAGGGAGAATTCCATCAGAATGTGACCAATTACTGGCAAGACTATTTGGTCATGAAGCATTTTTCAGTTGTAGGAGAATTGGAATTCAGGCCCCTTCACTTTCCCAAGATGTGCTTCCTTTGACAATTTGAAAATAGAAAGACTAAGAATAACATCAAGTTTGATGTATGCAGAGCTATCATGATGGATAATTTTAAAAGCTAATCCCTGAATATGTTCATTCAATTAGAGGCATAGTAGACTCTGAGGATCTCCCAGTAGTTACTTTGCTTGAAATGTTGCAACAAAGCAAGCTTTTGGAAGTTTTTGTGAAGAATTTGTTCAAAGAGCATTCTTCATTGAACTGTCAGAAAATAAAGAGAACTACATAAATTTTTATGAGCAGTTATGTAGAAATATTAAGCTGGAGTACAAGAAGACTCTCAAAATTGTAAGAAGCTCTCAGAGCTATTAAGAGATTACATGTCTCCTTCTGGTGATGAGATGGTTTTTCTCAAGGACTACAGCACCAGGATGAAGGAAAACAAGTAGTGTATCTATATCAACACTGGTTAAACCAAGGACCAAGTTGTAATCTTGGCATTAGTGGAGCATCTTCTGAAACATAGCTTAAAGTTATTTATGTGATTGAGATTATCAATGAGTACCATGAAGAATAGCTGAAGGGATTTGAGCAGAAGATGTTAGTCTCTTTCACCAAAGATATATTGGAAATTCTAGAATATGTAGAAGAAAAAAGAAACAGGAAGAGATAAAAAATTCTGCAAAATCATGAAAAATTTTTTTAAAATTTGTCATAAGCCCTCAGAGACAAGATATCAGCGGATTATATGGCAACAAAGAAAGATGTGGAAGTCAATCCTGATCATTTCATTATTGAAATCTTAAGGCAAAAGGCAGAGATAGACAAGAATGATAAGTCTTAGAAAGATCTGATTATCTTACTCTACTAATCCACACTCTTTTCTTCTGCCTTCAGTTTGGAAGATTCCTAGTTACATGGTAACAGGTCTTTAGGATAATCATATTTATATTGATGAAGATGACTCTACTGCTGAGTATACTAAAGCTATTGTAACTGAAGAAACCTCACCTTGTGTAGGAGATAATAACATATTGCACATGGAGAAAGTGGCCTAAGTTCTGCCTGAAGAATACTATAAGTGTGTTCAATATTTTCTCTTCTTTACTGCTAATAATATATTTTCAAGAATTTTTTGCTAATTTTTGTTAACATTTTAAAAATCTGTATGCCACAACATACTTAAGAAGAAAATAAGGTTACTTTCTAATTCTAAGCATGATATAATGTAATACTTCAGGCACTGAAGTAAAATTAGTAATTTTCTCATGCCCTGTTGGCTTATTTTAATAGCTTGAAGTAATGTTTTCTGTAGTCTTAACTTTTCTGAATAAATTGTTTAGCTATCAGAGGACTTCCAGGAAGATGGCATCAGAATAGGCAGGCAGGGTCCAATTCTCACAGAAGAACAATGGAGAAAGGGCAAAAAGCTGTCTGAGGGACCTACTTTATGAGTCAGTGGACTAAGACAGTGCAAGTCCCAAGAGGGAGACAGAAAGGGAGATAAAGAACCCCCAAAACTGAACTGAGTTGCTAAACTCTGCCACATCTGGAAATGGCACACATCCCCCACCTTCAAAGCCTGCTGCCTGGAATGCATGGCTAACCACAGCCACCTGAGAGGGAAACAGACATGTTCTTCCTTAGGAAGAGGGAGGGTGCAGCAGAAGGTGGAGAATGGTTTCTTTTCAGTGAATTTGGCAAGTAAAGCACTCTTTGAATCTCAGCTCTGGCCAGAACAGAATCACAGGCAAGCA
The DNA here is from genome assembly GCA_029593785.1 of Cabassous unicinctus. NCBI lineage: Eukaryota > Metazoa > Chordata > Mammalia > Cingulata > Chlamyphoridae > Cabassous > Cabassous unicinctus. Next base: position 12,835 of record JAQZBX010042053.1, on the reverse strand, counting down.
GAGGTTGAAAAATACACATCTGTGGAAAGATTCTGCCATGAGCACTATATCTGGCCAACCAGAAAACTGCAAGGAGAAAATCAATTTTAGATCTTCCTTGTCATGAATGCCTGGAAGAATATTTGTGTCCCACTAGTGAGTCCCTGGCCTGATTTTGATGCTTAAGGTGGACAATTTTAAAGACTCAGATTCAGTTGAAACAAAAATCAAAGAATAACCATGAAACAAAACTACTAGGCAAGAAAGAGAAATTGACTGTCAGAGTAATTTCACCAACATTATCAGATGCCTAAACATCAGCAAAAAATTAGAAGCCATAATAAGAAATAGGAAGGGAAGGTCCAGGCACAGGAACAAACCAAATATCCTGATGAAATACAGGATTTAAGAAAACTAATCAATGGTAATCATACAAATCTCATGAATCAATTAAAAAAGAGCGAGGAAAATATGACTAAAGAGAAAATATATTAAGAAGACACTGTGTAAGGATAAAAAAAAATTTGAAAGCATGAAACAAAAGTAACTGAGCTTATGGGAATGAAGACACAATGAATGAGATTTAAATACATTAGAGACATATAACACCAGATATGAATTGATGGAAGACAGAATTAGTGACGTGGTGGACAGAACATCTGAACTTGAAAAGACAGGAAAATAAAAAGAGAAAAGAATGAAAAAAATAGAGCAGGGTCTCAGGAAATTGAATGACAAAGTGAAATGCACAAATATACATGTTATTGATATCCCAGAAGAAGAAGAGAATGGAAAAGGGGCAGAAAGAATATTTGAGGAATTAATGACTGAAAACTTCCCAACTCTTACAAAAGACTTACATATCAATACCTTACATGGACAACACACCCCAAACAAAATAAATCTGAATAGACCTATTCTGAGATGCCACTATTCAAAACAACAAATATCAGACATAAATAGAGGATTCTGAAAGCAGCAAGAGTAAAGCAAAGGATCACATACAAGCAAACCTCAATAAGATTAAATGTCAAACTCTCATTAGAAACCATGGAGGTAAGAAGAAAGTGGTATGATGTAATTAATGTACTGAAGGAGAAAAACTGCCAGCCAAGAATTCTGTCCTTCAGAAATGAGGGTGTTTACAGTCTTCACAGACAAATAAAAAATGAGAGAGTATGCTACCAAATGAGCAGATCTACAAGAGATATTAAATGGAATGCTGCAGCCTGAAAGACAAAAAGCAAGGGTAAGAGATTTGTAGAAGAGTGTAGACATGAAGAATATTAGGAAGGGTAAAATAAAGGTTAGAAAGACAGACAATAGTAAGATATGACAACAGAAAACCAAAAGAGAAAATGGACTAAATAATTAATGCCTTTACAGTAATAATATTGAATGCTAATGGATTGAATTCCACATTCAAATGACACAGGCTGACTGAATGGATAGAAAAATATGAACCATCTGTATGTTGTCTACAAGAGACTCACCTCAAATATAAGAACACAACCATGTTGAATGTGAAAGTTTAGAAAAAGATTTCCCATGCAAATAATAACCAAAAAAATATCTGGAGTAGCTATACTAATATCCAAAAAAAAATATTTTATATTCAAAACTGTTATAGCAGATGAGGAAGGTCAAAAGGGGTGATTCACCCTGAAGAAATAAGTATTATAAATATTTATGCACCTTACCTGGGTGTCCCAAGATACATGAGACACACACCGGCAAAACTGAAAGGAGATATAGATGTCTCTACAGTAATAGTTGGAGATTTCAATACACCACTTTTAGCATGGGATAGAACATCTAGGCAGAGGAACAATAAGGAAACAGAGTGCTTGAATAATATGATAAATGAACTAGGCCTTAAAGACATTCGTAGATCTTTACATCTCAAAACAAACAGTTTATACATGTTTTCAAGCACTCATGAATCTTTCTCCAGAATAAACTGTATGATAGATAACAAGATAGGCCTCAACAAATTTAAAGAGTTTGAAATTTTACAAAACACTTTCTCTGATCATTATGGAATGAAGCTGTATATCAATAATAGATAAGAAAAGGAAAATTCACAAATATATGGAGGTTAAACAGCATAACCTTTAATAATCAGTTCGTCAAAGAAGAAACTGTAAGAGAATTTATGAAATATCTTGACACAAATGAAAGCCAGTCACAACTTATCAAAATGTATGGTCACAGCAAAGCCAGAGCTGACAGGAAAATGTATAGACCTCAATGCTTACATTAATAAAGAAGAAAGAGATAAATTTGAAAAACTAACTGGACACCTGGAGGAACTAGTAAAGGAACAGCAAACTAATCCCAAACTAAGCCAAAGGAAAGAAATAATAAAGATCAGAGCAGAAATAAGTGAAATTAAATAACAAAACAAAAAGGTAGTTCCTTGAGAAGATGAACATAATTGGCAAAGCTTTGGTTAGATTGACAAAGAAAAAAAGAGAGAAGATGCAAATAAATAAAATCAGATATGAGACGTGGGATATTACCACTGACCCTGCAGAAATGAAAGGAATTATAAGAGGATAGTATGAAAAGCTGTATGCCACAAGACTAGACAACATAGATGAAATATACAAATTGCTAGAAACACATGAACAACTTACACTGACTCTAGAAGAAATAGGCCTCAACAAACCAATCACAAGTAAAGATACTGAAACAGTCATCAAAAGCCTCCCAATGATGAAAAATTCAGAACAAATTGGATCCACTAGTGAATTCTAACAATCATCAAAGATGATCTAATACCAATCTTGCTCAAGCTCTTCCAAAATATTGAACAGGAAAGAATGCTACCAAACTCATTCTGTGAAGATGTCATCACTTTAACAACAAAACTCGCCAAAAATACTATGGAAAAAGAAAATTACAAACCAATTTCTCTAATGAATATATATGCAAAAATTCTCAATAAAATAATTGCAAACTGAATCCAAAAACACAGAATTATACACCATGAGCAAGTAGTTTTATCCAGGTATGCAAGGGCTTTTCAACACAAGAAAATCAAATAATGTAATAAACCACATTAATAAATTGTAAAAGAAAAATCATATGATCCTCTCAATTGATGCAGAAAAGGCATTTGACAAAGTACAGCATTCTTTCTTGATAAAAACATTCCAAATGTTAGGACTATTAGGATATTTTCTCAACATGGTAAACTGCATATGTGAAAAACCCATAGCTAGCATTGCCTCAATGTTGAAAGACTGAAAGCTTTCCTATTAAAATCAGGAACAAGACAAGGATGCTCATATTCACCCCTGTTTTTTAATATTGTGCTAGAAGTTCTAGCTAGAGCAATTAAGCTAGATAAAGAAATAAAAGACACCCAAATCAGAGAAGAAGAAATAAAACTTTTGCTATCCACCGATGATATGATCCTACATCTAGCATGTCATGAAAAATCTACAACAAAGCTGCTAGAATCAAAAGCTGATTTCAGGAAAGTGGTGGGATACAACATTAATATGCAAAATGTCATTGTGTTTCTATACACTACTGATGAACAATCTGAGAAAGAAATCAGAAAAAAGTATTCCATTTATAACAGCTACTAGAATAAACTTAACTAAGGACATAAGGGACCTGTGTTCAGAATACTACAAAACATTGCTAAAAGAAAACAAAGAAGACTTTAATAAATGGAAGGAAATTCTATGTTGATGGACTGGAATACTAAATATCATTAAGATGTCAATGCTACCCAAAATGATTTACAGATTCAATGCCATCCGAATAAATTGCCAACAACTGTTTTTTTTTTGTTTGTTTGTTTGTTTGTTTCTGTTGTTGTTTTTTCAGAAGTGGAAAAACCAACTATCAAATTTATTTGGAAGGGTAATGGTCCCCAAATATTGAAACATGTCTTTAAAAGAAGAATGAAGTTGCAGGACTCTCACTTCATGACTTTAAAGCATGTTATTTAGGTATAGTGGTAAAATCAGCACAATACTGGGATAAAAATAAAGATTGACCAATGGAACCAAATTGAGAGCTCAGAAATAGACCCTCACATCTCTTGTCAAGTGATTTTTTGACAAGGCTGTCATTCCCACCCAGTTGGGCCAGAAAAGTCTATTCAACAAATAATGCTGTGAGAACTGGATATCCATAACCAAAAGAAAGAAAGGACCCTATCTCACACTTTATACAAAAATTAACTCAAAATGGATCAAAGACCTAAATATAAAAGCATTAACCATAAAGTTCCTAGAAGAAAATATAGGAATTCATCTTCAAGAACTTGTGGTAGACAGTAGTTTCTTAAACCTTACACTAAACAAAGCACAAGCAATGAAAGAAAAAATAGATAAAATTTTTTTATTTAAAATTAAAATTATTTAATGATCTAATATCAATCTTGCTCAAGCAAAATTAAACATTTGTTCTTCAAAAGACTGGCAAGAAAGTAAAAATGAACCCTACACAATGGGAGAAAAAATTTGTAAACAACATATCTGAAAAGAGATTGATATCCATATTATATAAAGGTATCATACAATTCAATGATAAAAACCAAGCAAACAAATTAATAAAATGGGCAAAAGACTTGAAAAGACTTGTTTCCAAAGAGAAAATAAAAATATCCAAAAAGTACATGAGGAGATAATCAAAATTACTGGCTATTAGGGAGATGCAGATCAAAAACTACAATGAGATACCATTCCACACTTTATAGAATGGCCATTAGTAAAGAACAACAATAAACAAACAAATAAACAAAATCCCAGAAAACTACAAGTGCTGGAAAGGATGTGGAGAAATAGAAAACTACTATTGGAGAGGATATGGAGAAATAACATGTGGAAAACTAGTGTTGGATAAGATATGGAGAGGATGTAGACAAATAGGAATATTCCTTCATTGTTGGTGGGAATGTAGAATGGTACTGCCTCTGTGGAAGAGTGTGTTAGTTAGCCAAAGTGGTGCTGATACAAAATACCATAAATCTGTTGGCTTTTATAAAGGGTATTTATTTGGGGTAGAAGCTTACAGTACCAGGTCATAAAGTGTAAGTTTCTTCCTTCACCAATGTCTGTTGCCATGTGTTGGAGCAAAATGGCTGCCTACGTCTGCAAGAGTGCAGGTTTTCTCTTCCTTTTAAGGCTCCATGGTCCCAGCTTCTTCCAATATTAGCTGTAAACTGGGATAAGTCTCATCTTTCTCCTCAAGCTCATTTCTCTTTAGGCTCAGCTGCTCTGCTGTCTCCACAAGGACAGCTGTAAACTATCAGAATGATGGCTCATATCTCTTCCCAAGGCCTCTGCCCTATCTAAAGGAGCATTCTCTCTTTCCTCACATATTTGCTTATCTGTGTATTTACTTCCTGGGGCTCCAGCACTAAAACTCCAACTCCTCTGCTGTGTAGCTTTCTCTGTGAGTCCCCACACACCAAGTGGGTGGGACTTGACATCCTACTGACATGGCCCAATAAAAGCCTTAATCAAATTCCAATCAAGTAAAAGTGAAATCTCTGAATCCAATGCAATCTAATATGTGCAGAGGAACAGACCAGTTCACAAACATAATACAATATGTATTTTTGGAATTCATAAGCAATATCAAACTGCTATGGACAGCTTGTCTGTATCTCACAAAGCTGAATATGAACTGCCGCATGATCCAACAGTCCTATTACTAGCGATATATTCAGGAGAACTGAAAGCAAGGACATAAACTGACATTTGTACACTGATGTCCTTAGCAGCATTATTCACAATTGCTAAAATATGGAACCAGCCCAAGTGCCCATTAACCGATGAATGGATAAACAAAATGTGGTATTTACATAAAATAGGATACTATTCAGCTATAAGAGGAAATGAATTCAGGAAGCATATAATAACATAGATTAACCTTGAGGCTATTATGTGGAATAAAATAAGCCAGACATGAAACGACAAATATTGTGTGGTCTCATTAAGATGAACTAAATATGATGAGCAAACTCATGGAGGTAAACTCTAGCATATAGGTTACTAGGAGATAGAATGTGGGTTGAGAATCAGAGCTGATGCTTAATGTATGGAGAATTGTTAAAAAGGTTTATTGTAAAAGTGTGGAAATGAATACAGTTAGTTGTAACACATTGTAGTGAGTATAACTAATACTGCTGATTTATGAATATGATTTTAGCTGAAAGAGTATTCTGTGGATGTAAATGCTAATGGAAAGGAAACTAAAGAATAATCTAGGGAATGTATAACAGTGATTTCACTGGTGGATGAAGATTATGGTTAATAGTATAAGAATGCTCTTCTTTTACAAAGTGTCAAGAATATGGTGATACATGAGAAAACTGCAACAAATGTAACTTATGGACTATAGTTAACAGTAATATTGTTATATTTTTGTAGCAATTGCAGGTAGATATCATTTCAATTTTAAGGGACCACAATAGAAGGGTAAAAGTGGGTTTGGGAATTTTCTGTTTGAAGTAATGAAAACATTCTAAAATTGACTGAGGTCATGGCAGAACAACTTTTTTATAATAATGAGAGCCAATTAATTGTAGAACTAATTCTACAAGGCATGGGACTGTATAACAGTAAATCCTATGGTGGAAAATGGACTGTGGTTAAAAGAACAAATAAGAGAATGTTCTCTTATGAACTATAATAAATATATAATACTAATAAAGGGTGTTAAAAATTGGGTGCATTAAGAGTATACACAACAAATGTAAGATATCAGCTATAGTTAGTAATAATGTCATGCTCTTTCATAGTGTGTAGCAAGTATTTTACATCAATGCAAGGTGTCGGTGGTGGAGAGATGTATGGGAAAATTGTATGATATTTTGCATGGTTTTTTTGGTAAATCACTACTTTTAGTATACAAAAAATAAAAAATTTAACTGTCAATTGGATTCCTTCATTGGCCAAATCTGTTCTCAGTGAAGTATGTATTCTACATTATACTTTGAGGTTTAAAGAGAAATCTTTGTTAAAACAACTTGAGTTTCATCTTAGAGGGTGTACTTTTTAAACCTTCCATCGCCTCTATTTAACAGCTCTGCATATATTAGGATCTAGAAATTAGTATGCTAAACTACCTGTTCATTGTGAACAAATATCCACATAGCTTGTTTTCCAAAGTATTGTTAGGGTAGCAAAATATATCCGAGCTGTTTAAAAGCAGTGAAACATATCTCAGAGTTAATCTTTGAATGGAAATGTAGTGCCCAAATCCCATTCTGTTTAAATAACTTATAACAAATACAGTTGAAATAAAAAAGAAAAACTTTGTGAAAAAAAAGTACAGTATTTTTATCTAGCTGATGTCTTTATGAAAAGAGTAAGTAAATGATACCCAGATAAAGGAAGAGAGGAACAAGAAACATTCACTATGATTTTTAGTGAAAAAGTATTATGACATCAATTACCAGATAAGAGATATTACATTATTCAGTGAGCAATTCAAAATCAACAGTTAATTTATGGAAGCAGTAAACTAGTCCACTAAATATGAGATTTTTTGAAAAATTAGTTTCTTTTTGACATCATGCAGCAGTTTGATATTATTGATTAATTCCAAAAAGAAATATTGCATTATGTTTGTAAATTGGTCTTTCCCTCTGGGCATATTAGAGTGTAATGGATTCAGAGGTTTTACCTTTACTTGATTAAATAATGATTAAATCTTTGATTGGGCCATGTCAGTAGGATATTGCATCCCCACCCCCTTAGTGGGTGGGGACTTACATAGAAACCACATCACAGAGAAGGGAATTTGTAGTTTTAATGTTGGAGCCTGGGGAAGTAAGCACACAGAGGAGCTTGGTCGTGAGAAAGGAGAGAAGGCTCAAGAAAAGAGATGAGCTGTTCACCTGATAGTCTACAGCTGGCCTTGTGGAGAGATGCAAGCCTGAGCCTGGGGAGAAATAAGCCCCAGGAAGAGAGGAACCCAGGAAGCCTGAACTCTTGGCAGATGTCAGTAACCATCTTGTTCCAACACGTGGCAACAAACTTTGGTGAGGGAAGTAACTTATGGTTTATGGCCTGGTAACTGTAAGCTTCTACCCCAAATAAATACTCTTTATAAAAACTAGCCAATTTCTGGTATTTTGCAGTGGCACCTCCTTTGACTGACTAATACACACCACAACCACTGAGGTTAGATCTTGTGTATTAGTCTGCCAAAAGGATGCTAATGCGAAGTACAGAAATTTATTGGCTTTTATAAAGGGTATTTATTTGGGTAAAAGTTACAGTTACAAGCCATTAAAAGTACATCCCAAGATTGCTTTCTCACCAAAGTCAGATGCCATGTTTTGAAGCAAGACAGTCTCTGATCTCTGTGAGGGTTCAGCATTCCCACTAGGCTTCCTTTCTCTAAGCTGTAGGCTGGCATTGAGCTTGCCTCTCAGGGCTTCCTCTCTCCTGCCATAGGGCTCATTTCTTTCCAGGATTCCTTTATCAGTCTTGGCTTTCTTCCCAGGGTCAGCTACAAACTATGAGGTAAATGGCTCATCTCCCCAGGGCCCCAGGATCAAATGTGACAGAGCTCTATCTCTTCTCCTGTGTCTCCTTGAGTGTCGATTTATATCAGCCCACCAAGGGGATGGGGACTCAACCTGAGTTGTGCCTTACTGATATAGACCAATCAGAAGCCCTAAATTGATTTTATCAAGCAAACTTAATCAGAGGCCCCTCACTGAGTTTAATAAGATAAAAGGCTATCACACACAGAAAAATAGATTAGTTTACAAACATATTCTCTCTATTTTTGGGATTCACAAAAATAATCTCAAACTTTCACCTCTTGATATTGAAACATGCAGCATCAAATTTAAAATTCAAGAATTAGTAAATATTATCTATCTGTACTAAGGCAGAAAAACAAACTAACAGTTAATTTCTGATGGTACAATATCAGAAGTAAATGAACAAAGGCCATTGAGTACAGATGCATTATATGCTTAGGTGCCATTTTTTCAAGGCCATCATGACATCTTTATTCCTCATTGGAGAAAATACAAACTCAAAGTTGTATATCTGAGGCCCTTTCTTACCACCAATTTTCTTAATGTTTTTCTCTTTCACTTAATTTCTCTAGCTGGACCTTGAAATATAGTAACACTAGATTTATCACAGCATTATCATCACTATATGTCAATGCTTTATTTATGGTATTCTAATTTTTTAAATTATTAATTACAAAACTAGCTGAAGAACTAATCAATTAATTTTTGTCATGGACAATATGCATGCTATATCAAGGCATACCTTTAGTCTGTGTTAAATATAAACATTTTAAATCTGGAGTATATTGGAGCAGGCTAGTTTAGGGAATGAAATGATGAAAACCACAGCTGTGAAACACATGGCCATGGAAACCCTCCTTGAGGGAAGAATCCCACAAGCCAACTGCTGGAAGAACCTTGTGAGAATTCACCATTTGGAATGGGATTTTGTCTGGGTTAAAGGAAAAGCCCCGGATAGTCTCAAGAGGTCTTGCCATTGTGCTCCTCAGGAGATTGACAGGTGGGGTAATCAGTCCAAACAGAAAACAACTGGAACCCCTCCCTGAAATTAGCAACTTGGAGGAATAATTAATGGTTTAAAAGTCAGCACAGAGACTAAATCGATCCTTTTGAACTTTTTTGACGTTTTTCCTTCTCTCTGCCTAGACCAGCCTGCAAGTCTATCTGTTATTTTCTCCCATTTTCTTAATAAACTGCTAGCCTAACATAGTCAAAACCTAGAGAAAAATCAGCAACAATATCACAGGATAATGAACACTACAGCATCTGCTCTAATTTACAATCTACCTCCCTAATCTACTTGAAAATAATTTATTAGATATAAGTGAGATTTATGTGCTCACCCCTCTATCATATTCTAATTTGGAACACATGCTATTGGTTCATTTGCCTTTTCTCTCTCTTTTTCTATTTGATTCTAAGACTAAACTCATCATGTTTGCCCCAGTTTCTCTTCTTCTTGACTGTCTATAAAGATATAGAGCCTATATTTTCTACAATTTAACTTAAACTTATATTTTCTTATAGTGTTCATCAATGTACAATGGAACAGAATAGAAAGTTCAGAAATAAACCAACATATATATGATCAATTTATTTTCAACAACATTGCAATGGCAGTTCAGTGGAGAAAGGATAATTTTCAACATTTTTTACTGGAACAATTAGATTCCTATATTTATGAATGAATTTAGAGCTACATCTCAGACCACTATAAAAATTACTTCAATTGCAATTATAAACCTGAAATTAAAATCTAAAAAGCTTAAAATTCTAAAAGAAAATATAGGAGAAAACTATTGTGGCCTTGGGTTAGGCAAAGTTTTCTATATACAACAGGGCATTACTGTTCTTCATGACTGATTTTCAAAGTCTTCATAGCTGTGGTTTCATGTATTTTGTCTATTTTATAAGTTGTTTCAGTCTTGAGGTAAATCAGGTCTTGTTACTCCATCTTGGTTGTAAGGTAGTAGTATTGGTATCATAAATTTGTAACTGAGCTTTAAGACCTAACAAATGATTATGATTACTGAAGCATTATATAGCTGCCTTTTTATGTTCTGGTATATTGTAGAAGAGACAAAAGTAAATACCTGGAATTACTGAAACTTGCTGAACTAGAATCCAGATGCCTTGATCTCTGATAATGATTGTAAAACTATGTAACCTTTATCTGGTGATTGCAAAATCCTTGGGACTGACCCTCAGTTTGTATCCACCCCCATCCTAACAACTTTAAAATCCTATGATCACTGGACTGCCCCTTAATATTATTAATGAAGGAAGTACCCCAATTACTCAGCATAAACCTGTCTGTCTTTGGGTACTATAAAACTGTCAGAATTACTGCAGTTCAGGGAGACAGATTTTAGGTCATTATGACATCTGAGCTCCTTTATATGTGCTAGCAACAAAACTCTTTCTCTCTTTGAAGTCCTGGTGTCTCAGGAATTGATCATTGAAATGTATTGGGTAGAAAAGAACCCTGCTTTTGCTTGGCCACAATTTGGTGACTCTGGCTAGACCAAAGACAAAGGATCCCTGAAGAGTGAATCCAATTGCCTGAGGTCCTGGGAGAGGTAAGCATGGTTAGCGAGCTTTTTGAGGCCTCAAGACCTTGTTGTTGTAAAAGCTCAGCAGTTGAGTTTTTCCTTCCTTGCTGGCACTCCAGGCCCTATGGTGCTTTAACGCTTCAGAGAGAAACGGTTCCAGCTCCATGTCTGGACATCTGATGTGGTGACATCAAGGTAGAAGTGGATTTGGAAGTTCATTCAGTGGTTCAAGCCCTCTAAACCTGGGTTTTAAGAGCATGGGTCCTGCTTCCAGAATCATCTCCCTTACTCTGACCTCTACACCTCTTTCTGAGTATCTGTCCATTAAGGGTTTTTAGACCATGACCTAAGTCTGTTGAGTATACTCCTGAGAAATATGTACCACAGCAATGAATCAGTGTTTAATAAATATAGTTAGTGTTAAGTGTCTGTTTGTTCATTTGTTTGTTACTTAGATATAGTGTTGTGTCTCTTTAAATTGCTAATTAGTATCTTACTGCATTTTGTATTGCTCAAGTGTTCTTAATTGTTTACTGATTACTGAAATACTCTAAAATGTGAAATTCTAATTCTAATAGCTTTCCTAGATATAAACCTTTAGGCTGTATATGAAAAACTGGAAAAATTTTAGCCACAAGTTTATGAAAAACCAGGAAATTGTTTATTTCTGTAGCAAATTCTGGCTTCAATATGATTCAGAATCAGGAAAGAGATGGCCAGAGTACACTTTTGTTGCCAGATGTTGCCGGATTTTCTCTAGGTTCTTGGCTATGATACATAAATAAATTGAAATACATGCCAGTTTAGTTAGGCCAGTAGTTTATTAGGAAATTGAGAGATGAGAAAGAAAATAACAGATTATTGGTCCCAGGTATACTTGCATGTTGGTCCAAGCAGAGAGAGGAAAAGGGACATAAAAGGGCTAAAAAACAGTAAAAAGGGCTGATTTACAGACTACAAGTCCCCATTACAGATTACAAGTCCCCAGGTCTACTTGCATGCTGGTCCAGGCAGGAAGAGAAAGGACATAACAGGGGGAAGAAAAACAGTTGATTTAACTTCTATGCTTGCATTTTCAACCATTAATTACCCGTCTTCTTGTTAATGCTTGGGGAGTAGTCTCAGTTGTTTGCAGTTTTGATTGGTTACCCCATCCATCAATTTCCCCTGGGGTCCCAATGGCAAGGTCCCTTGAGAATATCTGAGTCTTTTCCTTGAACCCCTATGAAATCCCATTCCAAATGGTGAATTCTTACAAGGTTCTTCAAGCTGCCATCTTGTGGGGTCTTTCCCTAAGGGATGGATCCCATGGCCACATGTTTCACAGCTGTGGTTCTCTGTCAGGTCCCAGATTCATCTTTTTATTCCCTAAGGTAACCTGCTTCAGTTGTATAGAAAAGAACACTGTATTACAATTAGATTTGTTCTGCAGAAGAAAACAGAAATGGCATGAGATCATGTATCTTTCTCTTTCAAAAGCTAGTATAAATGAGAAAATATAAAATTTTACCTGTAAAGACTAGTGGAGAAAAGAAAAATGTCCTCTCTGATTCAAGTCCAGAAAATTAAATAGAGCCTTTATTAACTCCTCCCATATATTCCCCTTTACCAGAGGTAGAAAAACCTGACATTGAAAATAGTCTCCCCCTCTCATACCCATCAAGGTACTCAATTTGGCCAGGGTTGCTCTTTAAAATCAGCAGCTTAGCTGGCAAAATTTCTACTCCTCTGAGAAGTGCCTTCAGGAATATATAAAGAGTGAGGCCCAAAATTTGTC
>JAQZBX010042052.1:0-12337 GCA_029593785.1 Cabassous unicinctus | reverse complement strand
TAACACAAACGCATGGACAAATATCCACATGTGATTTAAGGAACGAGGGAGAGTGGGCAAGACGATGGACAGGAGGCAAAAAGTAAATTTAAAAATAAGCATGAGGGGAGCAGATGTGGCCCAAGCAGTTGAGCACCTGCTTCTCACATGGGAGGTCCCTGGTTCAATTCCCAGCCCTGGTACCTCAAAAAAATGAAAAAATAAAATAAGCACGAGCTTACAGTCAGGGCCCACCTGGCCTAGCAGGGCTTTCAATGCTAAATCTACAGGCAGTAAGAACACAAGAGGATATATGCTTCTCCGTCTTTAATGCAATTCTCATTTAGCTTTTAACTGATTTATTTCAAGCTCTGACTTACCTCTAAATAGCACGCCTGTCAGAACGCACACGCATGCCTCTGGCGTAGCAGGTAATATCCGCCACCACGGCCCTGAGAGCTTTATTCCTCTCCACTCTCCTGCCTTGTTCCCAGCAAATCAGGTCTGGCCCAGCCTCCTCCACAACCCCCACCTCAGCGCACACGCACATCTCCAATGCCTGACAGAGGTCCCTAGGGCCGGGGAGCAGGAGAATGGGAGGTGGCACGAACACAGGAGCCGACAAGCTCTGGGCTCTTTCCTGGAAGGAATAAGAGGCAACATATCTTTCTCCTCTTTTTTATTTGCAAATAATCTCCATTTCTATAGGGTCAGTTCCAGAAGTTCTCTCTGCTGGGGGAAACAAGGCTGGGGCTCCAGAGCTGATGTACACATGGCCCCCAGGGCTCAGGCCTGCCTCAAAAAGAAGAGAATGGAGACAGGGAACCGGCCCTGGATCCTGGCACCCACACCTCGTGCCATTCCAGGGACGTTCTCAAAGCTGCACAGGCTTGGGACTGGGAGAACCTTTTCAAGGACATTCAGTGCCCCAGCTCTCAGACACACAGGCTTCGTCTTTCCTCGGAAACCTTCAGCAAAAGTGTCACCACAGTTCTCACTGAAGTCTGGCCTCAATCACCCTCCAGCACGTTCTTTTCTGTCCTCCAGGCCCCTTGTCCAATCCCAATCCTTCTTCAAGGAACACCTTCAAATGAAGCCTAACGCACCGTGGCTAAATTTATTTTAAATAAAGGCAAACCGTTCATACAAGGCCTGGTTCTTTTCAAATGAAGATCGCACACAGGGCTATATGGCCAGGCAGGCCCAGCCCCATGCTCTGCCTTGGCCCCCTAATGAAGTGTGGGGGTTATGTCAGTTTTCAGAGAAACTTAAGCCCAAGACCCTCTTACCTACCTTCTCTGTGGGTAATGCTTGCTTTTGCAAGTCAACCATGAAGCAAACATTCAGAGCTGAAGCCAGTGTTTCCAGTATCTTGCCTTACATTGTACGTTAGCCAGAAATAGGTAATGCACGCACAACATGCATGCTGGGCAAAGCTCAGGGCCTCTCGTACAAATTTGTTGGAAAATCTCAATGAATGCACAATAAGGCTTCGTCTCTAAGTCAAGAAACATGCTAAATGCACAGGCAGCGAGTGCCACACAGATGTGTCGGAATGGTTTGAAACATCACATTTTCAAAAGAGATTCCTTTTTAACATCGCCTCATGCCGTATTCCAGAAGCTTTCAGATGTAGGAAACCTCTCCAGGAACACATGGTGAGTGGCTGGCTTCCCAGCCAAAAAGTGCAAGCCAGTTCTGACAAGAGCCCCAAGAAGTCTAAAGAATCACAGAACATGAGAACTGGAGCATTCTAAGGATTCCGTCCCCACTCACTGTCGAGAGGAGGGACCTAAGGCCCACAGGGATCAAGCAAACCATCCAGGACCCCACGGCCCCTACCCCTGTCCACCGGTTAGTGGCAGATGCCACTAGAGCTCAGGGAAACAGCTTCAGTCAGGGGACCTGGGAGAAAGACCCAAGTTAGCAGGTACCTGCAGTTAGATCTTGGCACGACTCTGCCCCGACTCAGTTTCATCAACTATGGGATAATACCACCTCCCCTCACAGGGTTGTATGAGGATCAAATGGGTTAGCAACTGTGAAAAGAACTGTAAAACGTCACGTGGTGAAGTGTGAGAAGACTGTTACTAATCAATTCCTCTCTTGTCTGCGTCCTAGCCCAAATCACCATTCACAACACCCTATTGGGGAGGGGCTGTGGGACAGTCAGGGGGCTCACGGGTTATTACGAATCCCAGATAAATGTCCAGCAAAGTGGCAAGAGAGAGTGTCTAGAGAAATGTAGCCATTTTAAAACTCTGCATTCTGTATAGCAGATTACATGATGTAGCCCCTCAGCCCCAAGGGCTCCTACCCACATGGCCTTGAGGAAGAGGCGGCCACAGAGGAGCTAGACAAGAGTCCAGCCCCTCCTGGCCCCAGCTTGGCCTTGTCTGGCTGCAGCACAACTGCCCAGGACACCTGGGACCCCGGGCTTTCCCACACGTGTTTTGATTTTCCTATTTTATTAAGAGTGACTAAAGACTGAAAAGCCAAAATGGCACCGGTGGCACTAAGGTATTTCTGGTTTTTTTTCTTTCTTTCTTTTTAAATAGAAGAGCTTGAACAACTACATGAGAAAAGAAGGCTACATGTAAAGAAAACCTTCCTGACAGCAGGCGCACAGACCCTGGAGCAGATGCACGGGCCCTCCCCAACTCGGCGGTCCCATTTTCTCTCCAGGATTTAGGGTCAGAGAGAACAGAGCATCTTTCCTAGAGAACAATATGTTGAGCCACCCCCTGCAGCATGGCAAGTGCCCCCAGCAGCTCCCCTGATGGCCACATCCAGACAGGCCACGCCCTCTGGCGCCTGGGTCCTCAAGCAGCTGGCCTCACCTCACCTTGGCTCCCCGCCCCTTCTAGGATGCCTTCAAAAACGGTCGCCACCCACCGCCCCTAATTCAGGCAGTGTCTCTTCGGAAAAAAAGGATTCCAGTTGCTCTCAGACAGGTCTTTAGGGTCCCTCTTGCTATAACTCAGGTCTGGTTCTCCTTGTCCTGTGTCTCTAACCCTCACGAACATCCAGAGAGCCCCAGTGTCAGAGTTGGCAGAAACCTCAGAAAAGATGCTGGTTCAACCCTTTGAAACTGAGGCCCAAAGAGGAAAGCTCTGCGAGTGAACGGGCGAGTGAGTTTTTCTCGACGGAGCCAGGGCCGCCATCCAGGCCTGCTGACTCCTCGACACCAAGCAACCTGCAGCCCTTACTGCCTTGCCCACCCCTTTCCTGAGCCCGCACAACCCACAACCGCAGACACACAGCTCGTCCTGCTGCCACCCTGCCGGGCCCAGAGCAGCATCAGACACCTGGTGGCAGATGGCAGTCCCCAGGGTCCGGGTGGACCACGTGTCAACGACGGGGCCAAGGAGGGCAGTGTCCCATGGCCTGACTCACCACAGGCCCGGACGCCTCTCCTACCAAGTAAACAAGCCCTGAGCTCTGTTGTGCACATGCTACAAACATCCCCTCCCCGCACCTCCAGCACCACCAGCCTGCCTCAACCTCTCTAGGCACAAAGCACACCCAAGCCTTGGACACAAGGTGACTTTTCCTCCCTTACCCTGGGCCTGGCCCTTCCTATCGTGATAATCAGCTCTTGGAACCACCAGTTCTGGCAGGAGAGGCTGAGCTCAGAGTCCTGCCTCCTGCAGGCACATATTTTACCAGTGACTCGGCAAACACTTAACCCAAATGTTCCCCTGTGCTGCATGGACAAAGAGGAGCGTGATGACCAGCCGAGGCAGAGAAGCCAGCTGGCACCTGGTGAGGGTGGGAGACAGAAGGCCAAGGGCAGCCATGACTAATGGAAAGAACTGCTGGTGCCAACGGCTTGACGTCTACTCCCACCTTGATCCCCAGCTCTCTACGTAACTTTGGGCAAGTCCCTATAAGCTATGGGGACCATGGGGTTTCCTCACTATTAGGAAAAAAGAGGAGGTGAGTATATCAATCCCCAGGCGGCTAAGGTCCTTTGGTCTCGTAAATCTCGCCCTACCCCATCTTCTTAGCCTTGACATCATCTGGACCTCCTTCTTAAGCATGCGTGCCCCATTCTTCATTTCCACACATTCTCCATATATGTCTACTTTATATATGGTTAAATTCCTTTTCTTAAAAATGACCTCTCCCCAAACTAAGACACATATCCCACGAGAGCAGAAATTCTGTTTTGTTGAATATTGCATCCCCAGCACCTAGTACAGTTCCTGGCATATAGTAAAGACTTGATACATATCTGTAGAAAGAACATATTTGTCTTGCTCAGCCCTGCCTATCCACCATACCAAAGGGTATCTGCCTCTGCCCTGCCGCCCCAAAAAGGAATGTGGCCAAGCCTTCCCTGCTGGCTGAAAAGGTCCCCTGGGTATCGGGTCCTTCCTTCACTCTGGCTCGCATCAGTTCTCCTGGTTGTCCATCCTCTGCGGGGTTTAGTTCCCCAAAATGTATGACTTTAGCCGAAGAGGGTATGGGGACAGCAGAAAAAGCACAAGCTTTGGAATCAGAGCTCCTTTAACCATAAAAGGGAAACTGAACCCATTTCATAGGGTTCTGAGGACGAACCTAGATAAGCAAAGTCGGGAAACAGTGGAGTTCCTGACATAGCGGCCCTTAACAAAGATTAGTTTCCCCTTCTCCTGACCGCATGCGGGGACCAAGCATCCTGCTGCCCATCTCATCCCTTCAGGCCTCACTGCAGGCCGTGATCCAGGCAGTCAGACGTGGATCCTTCACAGGGACACACACAGATGGCCCCTGGGCCACAGCAGCAGCCCTGGCTGAGCACTGGGCACCCCACACCCTCCTGGCTCCGCTCCCGTGATCAGACGACACCCAGCAATCCCTAAGCAGCACTCTTCATGCTGGCTCCCCCTCCACCCCTACCAGGCATGGCCAGTATTCACTAAGCTCCTCCTAGACGTGGGCACCCTGGAGGGGTTCTCTGGCTTTATCAGCCCACGAACTCCTCCTGTGGAGGGAGCCAGCAAGAAACCAAGTCCAATCTATGCTTCCTCACAGTCCCTCCAAGTCCCAGAAAAGCAAAGCAAAATGAGGGCCTCCCACAGCCAGCTGGCTAGTGCAAAAAGGCCCTATCTCTTATGGATCTCAGAGGGAAGCAACATGAAAAGTGACCAGCACGAGGTACTGATCCTCTCTAAAGCTGCGGCTGCAGTCTCAGGGGCACTTAGGCCAGGGGACAGAGCCAAGATATGCATTAAACAATTCACAGCACTGACCAAACCAGGATTCAAGGGGACAAAGAAGGTGCTGACCAATCAGGGCCCCTGGCAGAGCCCCTCCCCACTACCTTCCGGCCAAGCCACAGTGGCCCTGCTCTCCCCACCCCACCCCAGCTCTGTTAGCCTCTGCTGGATCCTGGATGGAAAGGCCCAACACTTCCTCCTGGCTCCCAGACCTCAGGGATTAAAAGGTCAAGAAAAAAGCACCAGATATGCCTGGCCCCTCCTCTCAGGGGATGCCAACTATTCTGCTAGCCTGACTTGCAACATATAATGCCCCATGTCAGCAGAGGCCAGGCTAGTGGGCAGAGACAACAGGAGCATGAGATGGAGAACAAAAACAGGAAAATCACCAGGGTAGCACCAACTCCAGTTCTGGAAATACCAGATGCCACAGAGCCAACTGCGTCACAAGGAGCAAAGCCAACTTCCTCTTTGCTTCCAACCCTGGTCACTGATCTAGCCAAGGGACAGGCTAGATGGGAGTGGGAGAGGCGGCCGCCCAGAGCCGGGGACCCACCACACATGAGAGCCGAGGATCCCAAGTATGGCAGCAGCGTTGTGTGGCTCCAGCTCTACAGCCAGCCCTGGCCAGGCTCTAGCCGGCACATCTTGGGGGATGTGGCTCACTCCTCTTCATCTCCCCAGCTGCACCAAAGCCGATCTTTCCTCTTTATCCAAGTTCCAGGTCCAACACCCCCGGCCATCCCTAACCATGGCTGAGACTCGTCATCTTCCTTGAAGGAAGAGATGCTGGACACTTCTTGGCAAGGATCTCAGAGCAGCTCACAACCAACTCAGAGACTCATCTCAGTGGAGAAGAAGAGAAGATGGGACACCAAGAGGGAGAGCACACCAGCTTTCCCCAGGCGGGGGTGGCAGTGGGTGGGGAAGAAGAAATGCTCACATCCACTAGACATGAGCTGAGAGTGGCGGCTAGCGTGTGCTGGAGGCGGGATGCCCAAAGCATCCTACAATTACTCAGCACCATTCCTTTTAGCTTTAGACCCCGAACAAACTCACCATCAGCTAACTCCAACTGGCCCTCCTGCCCAAGAACAGTGCAGTAATCTACTGCTAGGAGAGAGATTTCCTGGTGACGTGGCAAGTGCCTAGAGTCTCTTTAATGCACCCGATCTCCCCAGTTCTGCAGGCTGTGGTCATTTTTAATCTCTGTTGCTAATACTGTGGCCAGTATCAAGTGGGACAGTGAAAAAAACATTTCGACGTCAACTGCCTTTGTAACGACTTATGGGGCCAGGACTTTTCCCTGTAAGTAGGAGGCGAGAGCCTAGAAGAAGGAAGTGATTCACTTAAAAGAAACCCACAAGTCAGGGAAATAACCGTGAAATCTACTGCCCAGGCCACAGTTTAAACTCTAAGGTAAGAAAGAAGATCCACTGAGACCACCCAGGGAAAGGGCTGCCCAGACTCTGGGCAGGTTCCCAGGGTCCCTGAAGGGTTAAAGTCAGAGGACCTCCCGCTATAGATGTCAGGGGCCAAGGAGAGCTCCAACCACTGTGTCGACAGTCACACCCAGCAGCGCACCCCAGATATCTCCCACACATCCTAGGAGGCTGATGGCTTCAGCTGGCCACCCTTCCCCCACCCCTTTCTTGGTTACTAACCCCATTCACAGAAAAGCCAGGAATAGGAGCATGGAAAGAAGAGAGCAATTGTTTGTGAGATTCTGAATGGAGAAGTCTGAGGATTCCCTGCCGAACAAGGAAAATGGTCTTCACGAGCAGGTCACGGGGGTGGGGAAAGGCCAGCAGGCAGCAGACCGCACTGGACTTACCTGGGAGGCAGGTAAAGGGTTACATCCTACTTTCCTCTCTGCGTCTGGTTTCCAATAAACAGCCCAGTGGTGATTCACTGACAAGGCTGGGATCATGTCATATCAGTCAGCGCTTGCAGTCACAGAACCACACAAATCGGTGGCTCCACAGCACCTAGGAGAGGAAGGAGGAACGTATCCAACCCACCCCACCCTATAAATTCCACCTAGCACAACACCCTCACTCACCACTCCACTTCCTCCTGGGGAGGGCTGACCCCTCTCTTCCTGCCCAAAGCCAGATTTCCAGAAATCCCAAAAGGGGGTAAAGGCAGAGGACAGACCCAGCTCTGGATGCCCTTGGCTGGGCTTATCCTACATATCCTGGAGAAAAGCAAAGGAAGGAGAAGGAAGAGGTGAAGGAAGGCAGGGAATGCAAGGGGCCCATGAAGAAAGAGAGAGAGTTCAAAAGACATCATTGGGCAAAGCAAGGCAAACGGGAGACTCCGAAGAGAAACCAGAGGCTGCCTCTGAATGTGGGGCAAACGTGCCTTTAGCCACACATCATGCGCCCCTCGCCTCTCCTCCTTCGAGCCCAATAGCCATCAGAGAACTATCAGCCCCTCCTGGCCCTCATCCCACATCAGCGCCCTCATCTAGCATCTGACCTTTAATTCCATCAGCATCTGAAATAGGGGAAAGGAAATAAAGCTTGGCAGTTCTGAACCAGATGCATACACATACATACACACACACACCTTCCCAGAATAAAAGGCCCTTTGGAGATGGCTCACACTCCCTGGGTTCCAGTTTTCTGATAGAAGTGCTCTTCTCCTGCAGGGGAGGGCAGACACGTCCGATAAGAACTGCTTAGCACAATGCTATATATAGTCTAGGTTCCTACCAGCCTAGAGATCTGGAGCTAGAACTTGGCAGAGAACCACGCTAGGTGCTGGCAAGGACCATCCTCCCACAGCCAGCCAACCGAGAGCCTCCTCTCCGGGTTGGGGGCAGTGAGGGCAACAGAGTCCTTCCATTCGGCCCATTAATACTCCGCGCTGAGGGACAAGGGCTGTTTGGCTCCATTTTAAGGGAAAATCGACTTCTCCTGAATGTGAGGGGGATGTGTGTGGGCTGAACACTGAATTCTAGCCTCTCTGCAGCTCCCCAGTAGCACTAGGAAATCAATCTAGTCCTCTCCTCTGGGGGAAGAAGGGCGGGGGTGTGTGTAAGAAGAATAGAGAAGGCACAGCAGCTGACTGGGTTCAACAGACATCTATCCACTTCTGACGGCTGAAGAAAGAAAAGAATGCAAAAGAATGCAGACAAATACTTACTGCAAGGCACCAGGGCTGCCAGGCATCTCCCTTTTATTCTTCCAAATAAACGCAAACAGACTATTCCATCCGCCAGGATGACGACTGTCTTCTGCATAGGGCCCCGTGCTCAGCCGGGTCTGAGTCTCAAAGAGGCTGCCACCTACTCATGGAGCTAACCTCTCCCAAGTTCTCTGTGGGGAAGAAGAGACAGGAAGACAGGTGGGCTCGGCTCACAGGGCCAAGCAATTAATCTGCAGACTCCCATCAGGGCCCCCTCTGGGGTGACCAGGGCCCTCTGAGGTTGCTCCTCATCGGGTGACGAAACCAAGTCAACGCTGGGCAAGCTGAGGTAGGCCCATCGTTGTGGAGAAAGGCCAGTGCCATCGGGCACAGTCTCTAATCCAGGAGGGCCAGTTCGTCACGTCTTTCAGAAAACAAACCTGAAGACGACAGAGCTCTCCGAAGCACGGAATCCAGGCTCTCGTCATATACACAGCTCTGATCAGAGAACTATGAGGCACAAAACGATCCAACACCCACATACACGCAATTTTTTTAGGTCAAGTTGCTCTCTGCTCAGGCTCAGAGAGAAATGAGGAGGGGCTGTGACTGCCTTTGCGCTCTGGGTGGGGCGGCTGGCTCCCGCCCCTTGCTCCGGGTTCGTTGTTCTCTGCTGTGACCTCAGTTAGGTCTCCCTGCTCTCCTTGGCTCCCAAGGCCCAGGAGCTACTCCTCCCAGAAATCCCAAATGAGTCACCCTGGGAGGTCCTTGGGGAGAGGAGGAGGTGCCCAGTGACAAATGTCAGTGCTAGCATCATCTACGGGAAGGCATGAGACTAGAAAATGGCACATGGGGAACGCAGAGAGGGAGCTCCCAGGCCAGGCTGTCCCCTCAATCCCCACTCACACAAATTGTGGGCTCCCCAACCCCCAGACGCTGGCTGAGGGAGCTACAGGAGAGGAAGGGAAGCCAGATGCCGGGGTAAAGGTTTGGCTACGATTCAGTGGCAGTAGAGGTCCATCTTCTCTCTTGTTCCCAAGGAGGTACGGTGGGGCGGGGTGGGGCGGGGCATGGGGGATCACGCGCCTTTAGCGCAATGCCGCAGATTCAAGAAAAGCCTAGAACTCTGAGCCGCCATGATGACACAAAAAGAAAAAAAAAAAAGGTAAAGAACTGGATGCCCACTATTTTGCCTAAGAAGGCAGCGAGGAAGATGAAGGGGAGATAAGCTTTGACCTGAAACAAATAAGGAAAGGGGAGGCTGAAGCCGACTGCCCAAGGGCTGACCTTTAGCTGCCTGCTGCTAAGGCTGGTGACATGGCTCCAGCAGCCGGGAAACCAGCCGAGCAGTGCTAAGACAGCACATCCCCGGGATGTGCGCTGGCTCCCGAGGCCCAGGGTGCCATGTTCACAAGGACTGCAGATACCCCCTCCACCCCAAGGAGGGAATCGGCCTCTGTCCAAGACGACCAGCAAGACTGTCACAGAGCCACGGGGGGAAATGCCCACGGGATTTCTGACCCTGGAAAGGTGTCTGTCATTTGGGGCCGGTGAGATGAGCACTAAGAAGGGCCCTGGTGCCCAAGCTTTTTAGTAACACATACAGCTGTACTTTTTAAAATTATCATTATTATTTTAGATTCTAAAATTCAAGGACCCGCAGAGCCCCATCAAGTTACCTGGTGTCGCCCCAACCCCGATGCCCGGCAGTGGCTTCCTGCTCTGCCCATCCTCCGTTAAAATGACCCCCCAGCGAAAGGATCAATTCAGAGCCCCAACAAGCTGTTTTTGCTGCTTTCGTGTTGACAGAGCATCCTGGCCACTCGGCTGAGAGCTCCATCTCCCGGCTCACGATACACTGAGTCATCTTCCAAAGAGGAAAAAAACAAGAAAGCAGCCGTCACCAGGGTCCCCACTGCCATCGACTGACGACTCAGCGGCTGTCGTCACTCTCTGCTCTACAGCCCCGGAATTGGTGACGAGGGGCTTCATGGTGCCCAGCTCCCCTCCCACGGGACTCAATGTCGTCAGGACCCAGGCAGCCACGGCTGGGATTCAGAAGGAAGAGAAACTAATCTGGCATCAAAATGCTCCCAGTCTGGCTTACTGGTTAACCCTCACTCTGCCACCACCACTGTCCTCACAGCAGTATTCCCTCCACATTTTCCTGATGCATAAATTAAAGAGGTATTTACTTTGGGGGGAGCGGGGAGGGTACTACCTCGCCAGCTTGGGCAGATACTGCCCACGTCACCTCCTCTCCTGGCCATGCTATGACACCTGAAGGCACGCAAGCTCCTTCTCCCCGTTCCTTCTCTAGCCACTTGCAATGTTCCTTTTTTTTTGGTCCCTGATAAACAACTGGGCAGGGGGGAAAGACATGCATCAGACTGTCTTGAGAACCTATTTGCCTGGCAATAAATTAGGCATTTCTGGGTAGTAGGTTGTGATGGCTCCATCTCACTGGCTGAGAATCCTGGGACTGAGAGAAGTCAAATGACCTGTCTCAAATCACCCAGCTAAGAAGAGACAGGGTCAAGATGCAAACCCAAGTCTGTCCAACTCCAATGTCTATGCTCACCGCCCTCTACTGTGCTGTCTCCACTGCCTTCTGTGTTCTGGAGCTTACTCTGCTCCAAAGATGTTACAATGCACCCCACCTCCACCCTCCTCATCTAGGAAGAAGGCAACTAGGATAAGGGGAGTTTTTAAATCCATCAATTTCAGCTACAAAAAGCCATTGTCTTGAGTGAACCTAGCCATAAAGGAAGAAGAGAGAGTTAATGAAGTGCTCAGACGGCATGGAACAGCTAAGTGACCCAGACCATAGCCATGAGATGAGCCACCAGACTCCCAGATGGCGTTAGGGACTTACGAAATTCCTTGGACACGTTGGGTTCCACTTCATAACAAGCATCTTGCAGACACTGAGGATTCAGAGAGGAAAAAAAATGCAAGGGCTTTGAGAGACCAGAATCCTGATCGGGCCACTTACCCAGCCACGGGACTCTCCCTGCAGGGTTGTGGGGAGGAATAAATGAAATAACCGCCGTCAAAGAGCCTAACATGGTACCTGGCAAACAGAAGGCACCAAACAGGTATTTGTTTTCTTTCTTCTTTCCCAAGCCTCTTGGAGTTCACCATCTAACAGGTGACCTAAGACTTACAAAGAACCATCGCACAATAGGAGTTCCCTAAAAGAAGGCAAAGGTGCAGGGGAGTTTGGCCAAAGGGGGCAGGGGTGATTATGAGGACCGCTTCTTGCTAGGGTCCTCAGGAGAGCCTTCTAGAGGACGGTGGACTGCCACAGGTGGAGGTGCAGTAGAGAGCAGGTGTGAGAAACAGCCTTAGAAACAGAAAGATAGGAAAAGCAAGAAAAAGTAAGTCATCTCGTTTTGTCAGAATACAAAATCCATCGAAAGAAACTGAGGGAGCTAAGACTATAGGAAAGCTAGGGTCAGGCACAGACAGCCTTGAACATCATCCTGAAGGGAAGGAATTTTATTCTGGAAACGATGAGAGACCATTTTAACTTTCTGATCAAGAAAGACAAGATGGCCGCAGCACGCAGAAGGGACGAGAGAGAAGAGGGACTGGCAGCAGGGAGCCTCACTAGAGGACTACAGCTGGAACACAGCACTGGCAGTGGGGATGGAGGGGAAAACGAGAAGAAAACGGTCAAGAAACAGGGCCACCGGAACAGATCCCCGATTCTGCCATGGACCCCACGCCCTGTGCCCGTGGGGAGACTGCTGGTGACAGAGCCCATTTGGAGAGCACACACCACAGGTCTGACATCCATTTCTGCCTCCACTCTCCCCCCACACACTCAGCTCTTCCCTGAACTGCCATGAGCCCCAGCCTGACGAGGGTGTGGGACAGCCCAGGCCTTCGGTTAGCAAAGCCCACGCTCTGGCAAAGCCGGGGTCCCAGGCAGTGGAACCCCATCCAGAAGCCTTCTACCTGAACCCCACCCAGGGCTGTGCCCGAGGGTGGGACTGGGCGGTCCCGCCCCCAGGGCC
>JAQZBX010042051.1:0-22129 GCA_029593785.1 Cabassous unicinctus | reverse complement strand
TTTACGTAGCATGTTCAGTTTGTGAAATTGAGTTTTATACTTATTAAATGTACTCATTTCTGTGTGTAAATTGTAACTCATTTAAAGTTTAAAAGTCCTTATTTGTGTTTGTGTGTCTTGGAACACATTGATACTCAGAAAATCTTTGTTTACTTGAATCAGTTTGAAATGATGCAGAATTTAACATCTAGATATTGGGAAAACATATGTATCCAGAATTGTCAGGTCTATGTGGGCAAAACCCCAAAGGTCATTTTTTTATTCTATTAAAATGTATCTTGAGTGGCTTCATATAAACTCTCCTGGAATGAAGAATTATGTCACTTTAGTTCAGCAAGCATTTATTGGCAGGAGCCTACTGGGAATAAGGGACAGTGCTAGTCTTACAAACAGGGTACAGGGAAAAGTATGACACCATATCTCCCCCAAAGGAGCTTGCATTCTGAAGGGGTGGCGGGGGGGAGCTGGTTAAAATACATAGATGAGTGTGATCAAAGGAGTAAAGTAGTGCCACAAAAAAGTACAAAGTGCCATGGAGGTTCGCAGAAAGGAAAAGCAGCTTTCTGCTGAGACTGGGAAGAACTTCATGGGGGCAGTAATCATTTGAAGTGGATATTTCAAAATATTTAGGATTTTGTTAAGTAGAGGTGGTTGGGTGAAGGCATTACAAATATTGTTTGTATGAGAAAATCTATAGAAAATTCACATGCATTCTGGGAACTTTGGGTTGTATGGTTCACTTAAATTGAATGTATCCTTCAAGTGCAAGATGAAGCCTGAAAGATAAGAGAGGCCTTACAGTGGCCAGGTTTATTTAATTAGGAAGGCATTAGGGTACCAAAGTAGATTGCTGAGATGTAGAATAACATCAGCTCTGATGTCTCCAGTGAGATCAAATTTCCTGCCATAGTGTGATTGTACAGCTACCATTAATCAACCTACCTGCCCCAAATAAACATTTTCTAGGTTTAGTACATTTTTTGTTGCTGTAATTTGAACTCATTCCTGTTTGGGTTCACTAGTGAGTCATAGACACAGCTTCCTGTGGTCATTCCTCTGGACTTGAACATGATTACTGTATACCTTCTTAATTCCCTATACCCATCCTTTCCTCTTGACCAGGTGAAGTCACAATTCCTGTTTTTCATACATCTTGTTTTCTAGTCTTATAGTGATTTGGTATATATTTCCTTCCAACCTTTCCTATGTGGTTCTCTTCTACCAGATAAAACAACCAGTGTCTCTTATTCATGGCAAAATTGTATGTGGAAATAGAGGGGCCAAGAAATAATGTTAATAAGCTTTTTAAGTTGTGACTGACCTGGGATTGTGCCATTGTGCTCCCTCCTCTGGGATAAAGCACTGAGTAGAATTTTTCATGTGGCAAAGAGGTACTCGTTGTTGGAAACAGTACACATTCAAGTCAGGACCACTCAGTTGGTGTGAGGTCTGTGAAGTTAATATCTTACTAATTTTTTGTTAGTCCTTAAAAAAATGGTTCTGTGCTGAATATTGTCTTATCTCCCATTCAGTTCCTATTGAAACTCTATATCAAGGCCTTATTCTAATTAAAGAGACGTTAGAGTAAACTGATGTGGAAAGAAGGACCAGAGTTAGGATGACTTGGATTCAAATCCTGGCTCTTTAAGCCTCAGTTTGCTGAGCATGGTAGTGAAGATCCAACAAGACAAGCTATATGAAGCACCCATAGTGCCTGGCACACAGAGAACATTCTTTGCCTTGTAGGGCGCAGACTAGCTATACGCTCTTTGCCAGGATGCACAATGCTACTTTGCAATTCTTTTCCCTACATGAGAAAGCTATTTCACATGGTCTTAGCATTATTACTATTTTTTTTAAATCACTGTGGTTGTGGCTGGAGGTTATTTATTTTGACTTCTAAAGACTGTGATTGTATTACTCAATTATTAAAATTAATCTTGCACCAAAGTATTCTGTTACATCTGTTTAATAATTCCATTATGAAAATAATTTTCTTGTGTTAATGAATAACTCTGCTGGAACTTCACTTTTTTCTTTTTTTGTTCTCCTGTTAAATGACTGTGTTCTGAATTGGACATGTCTCCCATGATGATGAAGTTCAGTGAATGGGGCATGGCAAGTATCCCAGTTACCTGGACAATTTGGGATACTAAGACTCACTGGAGATCTTTTTCTGTTATGCATTTTCTACCCTGACAACCAATATTTTCCTTCTAATCAGACAGAAAATCGGGTCGGAATCTTAGTATACATGGATGTAGGAAATTGAACTGACCTGTATTCAACATGAGAGGATAGTGGGGAGTTCTTATTCTGTAAATACTTGCAGTTTGAAAACCTGGGACTTGAAAGTATATCTATTATGTGTGTACAGATTCTACCTAGTGAGTGTCTCTTTGATTTCAAATTTTTCAAGATTTTAAGTGCTTCTTTCCTGTCTCTTTCAGGTAGAACGTCATGACATGAATACCTTAAGCCTGCCCCTGAACATACGCCGAGGAGGGTCAGACACCAACCTCAACTTTGATGTTCCAGATGGCATCCTGGACTTCCACAAGGTCAAACTCAGCACAGATACCCTAAAACAAAAAATCTTAAAGGTAACAGAGCAGATAAAAATTGAACAAACATCACGCGATGGGCATGTTGCAGAATATCTGAAACTAGTCAACAGCGCAGACAAGCAGCAGGCTGGACGTATCAAACAAGTCTTTGAAAAGAAGAATCAGAAGTCAGCTCAAAACATTGCCCATCTGCAGAAGAAGTTAGAACAATATCATAGAAAGCTCAGGGAGATCGAACAAAATGGAGCCTCCAGAAGCTCAAAGGACATTTCCAAAGACAACCTGAAGGACATACAGCACTCTCTGAAAGAGGCCCATGCGAAATCTCGAACTGCTCCCCACTGCATGGAGAGCAGTAAATTGGGCATGCCAGGGGTATCGCTCACTCCACCTGTGTTTGTTTTCAGTAAGTCCAGAGAGTTTGCCAACCTGATCCGGAATAAGTTTGGCAGCGCTGACAACATCGCTCACTTAAAAACTTCCTTAGAGGAGTTTAGGCCCGAGGCGAGTACCAGGGTTTATGGGGGCAGTGCTACCATTGTGAACAAACCCAAGTACGGCAGCGATGATGAGTGTTCGAGCGGCACCTCGGGTTCCGCTGACAGTAATGGGAACCAGTCCTTTGGGGCTGGTGCAACCGGCACACTGGACAGCCAGGGGAAGCTCACCATGATCCTGGAGGAACTGAGGGAGATCAAGGATACCCAGGCACAGCTGGCTGAGGACATCGAGGCGCTGAAGGTGCAGTTCAAAAGAGAATATGGTTTTATTTCTCAGACTCTGCAAGAGGAGAGATACAGGTATTTTGAACTGTTCTTTTGGAATTCTATTAGAAGCATGAGTTGCTAATTACAGAGAGATTGTCTACTTGAAAGTGATATATATGCTAATGGTTGTGTTTTCCATGAATATACACATGGATCAAAAGGCATTTGGGGACCAATAATTCTTTCCATATTTCATGGCTATAGGTTTTATAGTTTGTGACCTATAGCTAACTATTTAGAGAGACATTATATGTATGAATCTTTTCTGTGGCCCATATGCATATTAATATCCTCATTCAGTAGAATTCTGCTATAAAGACTCATTACAGTAATTCAAAAACTGTATTTCATTCTCCATAATAACTGTCAGTACAAAAACTACTTCATTATCTAACAAGGTAGATTTTATTTGGTA
The DNA here is from genome assembly GCA_029593785.1 of Cabassous unicinctus. Classification (NCBI taxonomy): domain Eukaryota; kingdom Metazoa; phylum Chordata; class Mammalia; order Cingulata; family Chlamyphoridae; genus Cabassous; species Cabassous unicinctus. Next base: position 18,380 of record JAQZBX010042051.1, on the reverse strand, counting down.
CATCAATCTAGAAATCTTTACTAATTTTTTGTGTGCTGTATTTTGCTCATTAAGCTTTTCACCCTAAGTGAAGTGATTTCAAAAGTAATCTTAATTTTAAAGTACAAATTCAGATCTTGTGGATTATATTAGCTAATTTAAAAGTCAAGTATTTTGTAGGCTGATTTTTATGAATTTATATCTTAATTTTTAAAAGTGCATATACCTAAATATGAGATAATTCTCCCCCCGTTTTCCCAATAAGAAGATCTACCAAAAGAGTTTTGGTCAAAATGAATTAAGTGAGTGTCTAAGAATGTAGATAAAATAGTGAAATTCCTATTACATAGTGTAATGTTTAACTTTTAAATTCAGCTTGCATACCACTTTCTATCTGATCTATGATTTTATGTATGTATTAATTTAGAAATGTGGCTTTTTTCAGCTTATATATTATCAAACTATTTTTTAAGCTTTGCACATACATCTTTGTTTGGTGTCTTTGTCACTTAAGCTCTATTTTTTGAGTCACAGCTTTTCCAGAGTATATTGACTCTTAATTCCATCTGAATAGTTTGGGATACAGTCTTTTTTTTTCCTTTTTTTTTTACCATCTACCACTGATAACTTTTTTTAATTTTTATTGTTTTTATTTTTTTAGGAGGTACCGGGGATTGAGCCCAGGACCTCGTACATGGGAAGCAGGCGCTCAAACACTGAGCTACACCTGCAACTCATACAGCCCTTTTTGGATGCACACTTTATCCCAAGTCATAAATATCCATCTACAGAAATATAGGACTTTTTTTTTTTTTTTTTAGTTCCTAGAGTTATGCTTGTGATCCCCATGATATAGCTACTCATTGTATTGCTTAAGAGACCTTTAGAAAGCTTTTTTATATTACCACCACCATTTAGCATCTGTGAGCTCATAGCTAAGAATAGTCAATAAATCTATATTAAATTATTGTTATTACTTTTTAAAAAAATGATTCTAGCAACTGACCTATATAAGCAGCTAAAACTAGCATTGATCAAAGTCATTCCAAGCTAATGCATTTTTCCCAGTGTTTCCTGTTTCAAAATAGACATTATAAGGTTTCAAATATAACACAAATCTTTCTTCTCTTAATGGAGGGTGGGGGGGGGTGGGGTTAGTAACTTGGGGAAAAATAAACTTTTGGAAATGCTACTGGATAAGCCATCTATAATTTATAACAAGCTTAATTTTTTATTACCACTTAAGTTCCAAGAGCTAAAAAAATGTATTCGGTATGAGTGTGTGTATTGGGAAACAGTAACATTGGCTCCAAAGAAGTTGATACTAAAAGATGGTTCTTTCATTATGGACTCTCTAGAGCATGAGAGCCATGGTGGTGAACTCTTAGGCACTGTGGGGGACAGAAGAGAGAGATTCCTCCATGGATGCCAGTGGGTCCTTGATCCCAGACAGCCCTGTCTTCTGACTGGCCCTGGTGAATGGTCAGCCAGGGACATTGTCCTGTCTCCACCACAGTCAGATAAGGGAAGAGTTGCATGTGAGCAGAAAAGCCAGATTTGGTTTGCATGAAACCTCAGCAGTGAGGACAGAGTGAAGAAGGTAAAGCCAGTCCTTTACAGAGCTTGAATTCAGTATAATCCAAAAGAGTGTTTCCCACAACTAGACTGTTGGAGAAAAAGCAGTCTGCCAGGGAATGAAAACAAACCAAGGGGCACTGGCAGCAGTAAGGTAAAAAGGATGTAATTCTAGAATGGCTCTTAGGAGACCTTTGAAATGTCATTCTCCAAATCAGCTCCTTTCCTTGTAAAGGTATGAACGACTGGAAGACCAGCTCCATGACCTGACAGATCTGCATCAGCATGAGACGGCCAACCTGAAACAGGAGCTGGCCAGCATTGAGGAGAAGGTGGCCTACCAAGCCCACGAGCGGTCACGGGACATCCAGGTGCCTTTCCTCTTGTGATTAGACACTCATGCTAGGTCTTGCCAGGCTTTGATTCATTCAGCAAACTAAGTGAATTACTCCTAAACCCTAAAGGATTTCAGGCACATGGAACAAAATGTTTTCTCTGCACAAACGTTTCTTTCCCACCTTATTACTCCCCTTAGCTCATGTTATAGACATTATATAAAGAGGTTTTATTCTTTATGTACTTTCTGCCTAAATCAGTTAACAAGTATTTATTATGTTGCTCAAGCCCATTACTTGTACATTGCCCTCCCTACCACCACCAAATTTTTTAAAATTTTAAAAGTATGAGACAAATCCTGCCTTCAAGAGGCTCACTGCCTAGATGGGGAGTCAAGAGTAGCTCAAATGCCAGAGAGCACAAAACAACATAAACAAGTGCCAAAATATGTGGCATAGACTCCTTGAAAGACATAGAAATTCAGGCATGTGGTGCTCAACAGCTTTGGAATGATGACGGGTTTGTCATTTATTGGCAAAATATTGGATTCCATTCCCAGGTTTGCCATTTACTAGTTGTGTGGCTCTGAGCAAGCCTTGATTCTACTTGCTCATCTATAAAATAATAGCTTTCATATTTGTAAGAGTGTCAAGCCTTTGAGTGCATACTATGTGCCAAGTACTAACAAAGCACTTTACATGTATTCCCCATTTACTCTTCACAACAACCATATGAGGTAGTTCCTGTTATTATCCCCATTTGTCAGATATGGAAACTGACACAAAGAGAGGTTAAGTGATTTGAAGAAAGTCTCACAAAAAGTCCTTCGTTAATGAATGTGAATGAGTGTCCTAGAGAAAGTGGGACTTGAAAGGATGGGTAAGATCCAGGTGGGTGGAAAGAAGCAGGTAGTCGATTGGTATAAACAAAGGCGTATTCCGTTTCCTAATGTAATATTAGCACTGAGAGAAACAACCCTGGGCTTCTTGATTACCCTAATCTTCAAGTAATGCTCAGCTTCAGAGTTACAAATTTCCTTTGTAGGCAGTGGTTATTTTTTCCCAGCTCTGTGAAGGCTGTCGCACTTTGCCACATTGTGCAAGGGAGAAAATTGAAACATAAAAGTGGAAGTTTCTCCTGTGATTTGTGAGCTAGAGTCCCAACTGCCCCTGTTTTATTCCACTCTGTGTCTAGGACTGAGCCTGTGCTAATCCCAGATGTCTACTTGGACAGTTCTGGGAACCAAAGCATCATAGCTGATGGGAAATGTCTATCTCTGGAGACCCCTGGCCTTCCTTTGGAGCAGAAGACACTTGGAGGATTTCTAGCCCTGTTCTGGGTCAAGAGACTTAGCTTCACCACTGACTGGTTTGAAAAACTTGAACCCATTTAAATGTTGTGTTGTCAGGACCAGTACTGACAGTTTATTAGGCTATTCTCTTTTAGAACGTGTCTGGGATGTCATGGGGCCATGTCTGAATGTTTGGCTCAAAGTTTTTTGTCTCATTTAGAGGATAGTTTAGGTTAATATGCTCCCCTTTTTAAGAAACAAATTTTATTTTGGGGGTATAGGGGTCAGATAAAGGGAGGCACTATACAAGGGCAACTTAAAATTCAGATGAGTTCATTTCAACATTTTCTGGTTTCATCTGTAGCTCAGAAGTGCAAAGATGCCATTTGTGTGAGTTACTGGTCATCATGGTTAGAATCCTGGCTCTACCACTTCCTTCTGTGTGACTTTGGACATCTTAGCTCTCTGTGCCTCAGATTACCCATCTAAAAAATGGAGATATTAGTGAGCTCTACCTCAAAAGATCATTAAGAGGATTAAATGAGATAATACACATAAAGTACTTAAATCTTTGCTTGGCACATAAGTAGTCAACAAATGTCGGCCATTCTTTTTAGAGTGAGTAACCATGTGTCTCAGGGGTTTTGTCAATTGGGTCTGCTCAACTTCATCTTTATTTCTTGTTTCTTTTGTTCTTGTGGGTAGGTTATACCAAGAGAATGGCTAGTATGGATAAAAGTGGCTGTTGCCTGCAGAGATGCAGGAGTTTTGTTGTTTTAAGTAAATGAGGGGTTGGTTTGTTCACTTGTTAACCCTGAATTCCCAGTTAAAAGTATTTAAAGATGCACCCTTCCTCTGTCCTTCATCCCCAGTATGTTAAGTACTAGACCAGAGGAATACTAAGATTGTGGGGCCAAATATGTCTTGGTGCTATGACTAAAATTCCTTGCAATTCAGTGCTTAATTTTCTTGGATTTTATAAAAATTGATGGCAGTTCTAAGGCAATTCTAAAATCAGTCCATTTGTGCAAACAGTAGATGAATGGATTTGCCTGAAATGTGGATCTTTTTGTCTTGATCTATCACCTTTTCCATGCCATACCTAAAATGGAGGATAGCTTCAGCCCAAGTGGTTGAAAAGAACTCATTACTTCTGGGGCACATGCCTGTTATTGTAGTAAGTTTATAATGTACCTGAGAAAGCCAGCACTTTTTAAAATGTGAGGATCTGAAAACAGTTTATCTTTTTTGTTGGTTCCCTAATATAATGAAAGTTACTATAGTAACAGAGAGCCCTTTTCTTTGACCCATAAAGTGTATTCAGCAGAGCAAAAGCAAATCAATGTTGGAGCCATTATGCTTGTTTAAAACCCTGAAGATGACTGTATTTTAATTGAGCAAATAAGTATTGGTAACTGAACTAGACCACAGGCTCGAGAACTAAAAGGGGCACATTGCATTTTCTCTGGTTAGGTCCTTTCTCCCAAGAAGCTTGGGGGTTTTCACCCCTAAGCATCATGTCCTATTACTGGCCCCCAGTCTCTTCACTCTTCATCAAATGTGAGTTGAACAGGAGTGCTGCGTGCCCAGCACTAGACTTGCTGGAGAGAACAGCAACACAGCAAGATGGGCCTTGTTCCTACCCTTATGCAGCTTATCGTCTCCGGGTGGGGGTGGAGGGGGCTTGAGGGAGACTTGGCCTAGTCTGATGGGTCAGGGAAGGCTTCCCCCAGGAATTGACCCTCCAGGTGAGACCTGATAGATGAATGGAAGATCCATAGGTGAAGGGGGAGGGAGCGGGGAGGTAAACATTTCAGGCCGAGAACACTGCACGTGCAAAAGACCTGAAGTGGGTAGTTGCACCTTTCTAGAACTGGGGAAAAGCCAGTATGGCCAGAGCATGTGGGGGAGGGAGGGGCACTGGCATTAAGTAAGACTGAAGAGAGTGGCTGGGCCTGAGCCATGCAAGGCCTTGAAGGGCCATTTTGAGGACTTAAAGGATTTTCAGGAAAGGAGTGACACAGATAAACATCTTTAAAAGATCACTTGGGTTGCTGTGTGGAAAACAGATTCACAGGGTTGAGGAACAAGAGGGTCTATGGAGAAATTAGTGTAAGATCTTTAATCTTACCAGACAAAAGATTCTGGTATCTTAGATCAGGGTGGTGACAGTAGGAGGAGAGAGAAGTGAACCGGTTGCGAGATATTGGATGTGGCATTGACAGGGCTGGGGTGGTGGATTACGTGGTAGGGTGTCAGGGCATGCCTCACAGGCTTCTGCTGTGAGGAACTGAGTAGATCAAGGTGCCGGAAGAGAATCAGGACTGCTTGTGGGGGCAGGGTGGGATGTAATATATGAATCCACATTTGGACATGTTGAATTTGAGGTGCTTTTAAGAGGCTCGGATGGAGCTGTCACAGAGGCATGTGGATATGAGTCAATTACAGAAGAGTCAGCTGGGCTGAGATGCACCTGGAGGCTTCTGTGTCTTGGTCATTGAAGCCTTTGCGTGAATGGGATCTAGGGAGGGTGTGCAGCTTAGGACAGTGTCCTGAGGAGCATCCTCATTCAGCTTGGTCGCTCCCCTTCCATCTCTCTCCACCCTCCACCAGTCTGTAAATGGATACACACAAACTGAGCAGCGGAAATGAAGGCAAGCAATTGAAGATTCCACCTACTCTGTGGCTGAAGATAGAGTAGTCATCTGTCAAAAAACAGAACCCACCCCTTCTTGGGTTTGTCCCTGATGGGTGCCAATATTTGGGGTCACTGTATTTCAAATGTAGTTGGAATTAAAACACTTAATCATAATTCCTCATCTTTATGGTTTATGTATTTGCTTTCTGGTCGTATACACATCCACATCCTATCCATGAATAATACGATAAAATAAACTTTGAAGTTCTTGTGTTACTTCTTTGTCTGCCATCCTCATCATCATCAGTTTGGGTATTTGAAGTGCCTGGGCATTAGGCATGCTGAGTCAGGGGGCTTTTGTGCACATCTGAACACGCACTCACATCCCTCTGGTGATCTCAACAGCTTTTGACCCTCGCTCTCCCTCTTGCCCACAGGAAGCTTTGGAATCCTGCCAGACTCGCATTTCTAAACTAGAGCTCCATCAGCAAGAGCAGCAAGCTCTGCAGACAGACACCGTGAATGCCAAAGTCCTCTTGGGGAAGTGCATAAACGTGATCCTGGCCTTCATGACTGTGATTTTAGTGTGTGTGTCCACGATTGCAAAGTTCATCTCACCCATGATGAGGAGCCGCTTTCACATTCTTGGCACCTTCTTTGCTGTGACTCTTCTTGCAATATTTTGTAAAAACTGGGACCCTATTCTGTGTGCCATAGAAAGGATAATAATACCAAGATGAAGCCACTTGTTCCTGTCTTCAAGTTTTTTTGAGTTTTTATTTTAAAGAAAACTTTGTGCACACTACCAGATTTTTAAATGAACGCTTGTGCTGCCTGAAGATGACCAGAAGGACTGGAGCTGTGTGGTGTAAATAACTCCACTTCTCTAACTCGGTTGCCGATTCAGCCGGTTGTACTCAGTCAACGTGAATCTGTTTCAAAGTTCTCCCCACACTGCTTACTGCCTTAATCAGATCAGATTTCCTGCCCACCTGATTAGCCTAGCATGGTAAACCTCTGTGTATTGAGCAACCCAGAAGGAAAGGGTTTTTAATTGCTCTCTCTCTCTCTCTTAAATCTCTATCAGAATTTGGCTTCACGATTGCTAGTGGTTGCGTTTTCCCTGAGTCCTGTAAACAGCAAGTATATGGCATCACTTGGGGAAGTGAAGACTCACAGGAGGTGGCAATGCTGAACACCTGTTACCTCTTGAAGTACAGTAAATCCCTATGTAATCCCTCCCATCTGTCCACAGTGACTGTGGGTACCACTATGTTTCAGTGTCCACAATGGTCGATTGTGTGTGACTCTCTGTAATATGGAAATCTCATAGCAGTCCTGTTTATCCAACAGAACCTAGGGCTTCTGCTGCACTTTACATGGCCAGACACATGGATTTATGAATGGGGCTCTCCCCTTCTTATGCCAAGGGATACTGGTTAGTGAACACCCTGCATCCAAAGCATGCAGAAATGCTTCCAAAGCCCCCCTGAAACTGTGGCTTTAACATTAATTTTGAATACCATAAGCACTACTCCGGAGGTTTGTGTTTTGGCAAAACTTATTGTGATAAACCCCACTTGAGGATATGATTCACTTTATGTGATTCACTTTATTCACAAGTCTGTGAGAGATTGCAAAGCTTACTCTGAAAAATGAAAACAAGTGATGCTCCTGTCGCAGGGTTGTTGTTTTTTTCCTTTAACAAAGACAATAAAAGCATAGCTTATAAAGCTAAAGTGCACTGAGGAAGTCATCACTGGAAGCATGAGGAAAATAAGACATTGGTCTAATTGGACGGGACTAAATTAGTGGAAGTACTTCATGTGGCTGAAGATTGAGAGGGCCTCTTAGTGATGTGAGCAGGAGTAAAATCATTTCAGTCGAGTGTTTTAGCCAAGGTTGCCATCTGCCTCTTATGATCTTACTGAAAATAAGTTCTAAGGAATAGGTTGGCCACACTTCTACTGAGATAAAAGCATTCAAAAGATGACATCTTTGGCCTGTTTTGGGAATGCTATTCGCTGTTTCCAGCCCAGAAAATAATTTCCTTTAAATATGTTTCTCCGTATACATAACAAAAAAGAAAGACCTTGAAGGTTTTAATGGAAACTGTGTGTTGTTCAACCCCTGCTCTTATTACCCCCTCCTTTCTCTGAAGGCATACAGGGGCATGTTAGTGTACTTTGTATTCCAGAAAACATCACATTGCCTGGATTTTAAATTAAGTGCAATATTTTGCAAACAGCTGCTCTTTAAGGAAATCTCCTGAAAAAATGTGACAGCGTGTGCCATGGTTTGAGAGAATGGAATAGTTTAGCCTTTAGTACAAATTGGGTGTGTCTGAGATTCATACAACTCAAGCTTTTTTTTAAGTGTACAATTCAGTGTTGTTTAGTATATTCACAAATGTGCACAACCATCACTACTGTCTATTTCCAGGCTCAAGAAGTCAAAAACAATAAACATCATTTCCATCAATTCTTTGGTTATAAAGTATTTTGATTCAGTGAAGAGGGAGTTATTAGTCCCACCCCCATCTCTGTCTGTATCCCCTTTCATCAGCAGGGCTCCCCGTTAGTCTCCCAAGCTGGCTAAACATACAATGTGATCCGTCAAATCTGGAGAACAGATAAGGGTTCCAGGTCCAGGAAAAGGAGGGGAGAAAGAATGGTGTGCTTCCTTCCTTTTCCTTTTATATGTTAATGGCCACTGTTCCCTTTGGGGGCATCAGTTTCCTTGTGGACTAAGGGCTGGGTTAATTCACATCGTTAAATCAAGCTGGATTCTGGGTGGGCTCCTTTTGATAACTGGATCTTTCTGAAAAGCACTTTGGACATGTCTGGGTGGGTTGAGTGTAGATGCTGCTGTTCGTTTAGAGATAATGAGTGAGATTCCTAGCCCTGGAGATTAAGGGTTCTGTGAGGATCCAAGAAGACTTGAGCTTCCTTCTCATGCCACTGCACTCCACCCTATCACTCAGCCTGGCACTTGCTTTTTTTGACACTTCTCAGACCTGTGATCAGTGTGTCTTCTCCCCAAGTAGAGACAGAGAAAAGAAATGGAAAGCTGCATACTCTGTCCTCTCCTGTCTGGACCTATTAACAGAACCCAGTAGCAATTGGCTCTGTCCTGAAATATTAATATTAAAAGGCCAAATCTTCCCAACTAATCATGAATTCGTTTTTAAAAATTTATACTTCCAGTGACTCTCATTAGCTCTCAACCATGTTTCACTTGGATATGCTCAATCTACGTGGTATTTTTATTTTAGAGTCTTAACTGAAATTTCATGAAGCTTTTTAATGAAATGATATATTCCAAGGTGTCTTAATCTTTTACTCTTTGCAGTTTATTCTTTTCTTAAAGAATAAACCGGGAAGCGGGTGTGGCTCAGTGGATAGAGCTCCTGATTACCATATGGGAGGCCCTGGGTTCGCTTCCCGGGGACTCCTCGTGAGAGCGGGCCAGCCGCGCCGCGCGGTGGTCTGATGCAGCGGGACCTCACAGCAAGGGGGAGATAAGCGGACGTGGAGGAAATACGCAGCGAATGGACACAGTAAAACACGGGCAGCAAGGGAGGGGATAAATAAATCTTTAAAAAAAAAGAACCATCTCACAACTTATCTCTTTGCTGGGTATCAGATTAAATAAAAATTTTGTAAATATACAATTAGAAATAGTGATATAATTATGACATATGTTGAAATTGGATATTCAATTTACATTTAAGTTAACTAATCCTTTTTCCCACCCTTTCATTTGTACTAAACATCCAGTGCATACCTAAAGATGAAAACCAGTTGTTTGGATGGGTAAGGACCTGTTCACTCGGTGAACATTATGGAGTGATTCAAGATGCTGACTATGGATTCTAGCATTGGATTTTTTCATTACATAATATTTTCATGGCCACCAGGATAATGATAGTTTGCTGAGGACAAAACAAAAACCTAAAAATACTTTCCTGTGGTTATTGAATTGTTTTTTTCAGCTCATATTTTGAGTATGATTAAGCCAGAACAAAACATTCCCCTCCAAAACAACAAAGAAATCAAACCCACAATGAAAGCAGTAACTAAAGCACACAGTCGCTGATTTTGAGCAGTGATGGCCGGATTAGTTTCAAGTTTCTAGCGTGGTGCATGAATGTTTGTGCCTACATGGGCATTATAACCTATTGGTAGACTGTGATCTTCTGCAAGCCTTCCCCGTTTTCATTTCAGCCCAGGATGCTCTTGTCCCTCTCTGTCAATTGCATTTGTGTGATTTTGGCACGTCTCCTGCTTTGCCACTTTGTTTTCACTTAAATATTGCCCCCATTGTGTGTGTTTATTTCCCTGCCATTTCTTGAGCATACCAGGTTTAATTATGGGTTCAATAATAGTGACTGGAACTAGCTTCCCTTGGGCAACTAATTACTTTTGTCCTTTTGGTTGGTTTAGATGTTGCTTTGGGATTTTAAAATAAATTATTTTGCATCAAATGGGCATTTTGTATTGAATTCAAATATAGTTGGCTTGGAAAAACATTTAAACATCCTTATTAATATGAATATTTGTGATTTAACAATCTGTTTTGCATGTTTTTATAATTTGGGAGAATGGGCTGGGAGTTAGGAAGAAATGGCATTGAAAATTCAGCACTGTTATCTAGAGAGGTATTTCAAGTAGAAGTTTAGCACATGTACTAAGGATGGAGTTGGTCTAAAAAGATAAATCACTTTGAAAAGAATGAAATTGGCGTATTTATGTCAAAAGCAGTTAAGCTAAAAAGAATGTTGCATTTAGCGAGAACTTGGTAACCCATAAAATATAAGAGCAGAGCTAACAATTTTCTAAAGTCGGTACAATTTTCTCTGTTTTAAGAAGCTGGAAAGTAATGTACCTTGATGGTTTCCGGAATGATTCATGTGGTGCAATTTTAATTCATTAAAGCATGTCTGCTGTGTTTGTGCTAAGAAAAATGTTTCAACCAAACGTGCCCTGTGTTTATAAATACGTTTAGGCAGAAGTTAGCAACTCTGAAACTAGAAACTGGAAATGTTTATTGTGTCTGTGAGGTCTATTGCAGAATTCCCATTTTGTGGAATATTATGTAGTTTCGTGTCAGCCTAAAGTCATAAATTCTCTGTAGATCTTCACCCCATCGTGGTGTCAGCAATGAATTCAAAGCAGGTGCCATTTTTTAAACAAACACTTATTGTTAGTTTTGGTGTGAAATAAAGAGTTAGATTTCTTAAATTTTCACATTTGTCAGAGTCCATCTCAGTAGCAACCTCAGCAGCAGACTCATGTATGTGTGTGTGGTGGGTGAATGGGGGAGCAGGGGGCTTAGTTTTTAAACTAATTTCAAGTCTTCTAGTCCATAGAAAGTTGGCAATATGTGATGCTTAGCCCATTCCTTAAGCCCTGCAGGGGAGGGAGAAGGGCATCTTATTTACACTCAAGACCTGGAATGCTAGGAGATGTGTCCCAGCCTTGTGGGAAGGGAAGGAGCCCTGGAATGCTGAGGGCAAAGGAGATGCCAGCATGGGCTGGAGCAGTGAGAAGACCACAACAGGGGCAACACTGACAGGTATGCACATGCCCAGGTGGCAGAAGAGCAGGAGAGCCCTCTGACTTAGGTGGACTCTTTCCTGGCGTTTCTCTTGCTTCCTGGTGTTTTGGTGTTGACAGAGCACTTTGTGTCATACTGAATAAGCTCATCTGAGCCAGTCCTATGACGGCTGCCATCACCCCCATCATATGAATGAAGGTGAAGCTCAGACACATGAGCTCTTCCCAGCATCATAGCTAGTGAAGGAAGGATTCAGACTCTCTCTTTGCCTTTGCCTTTCCATGCTTGTGTCTTTTTAGCCCTCTGCTTCCAGTCAACTTGATGTCGAGCAGTTTTCTCCATTGTTTATCAGCATGCAACATGTACAAACAAAATAACTAGACTGCTTAGATGATAGAAGAATTCTTAAATTTCCTGCCCCAGAAAAGAGAGCATATTTGAACCTTTGGAAATCTTGTAGGACAGGACTGTTGCTCTGCACACCCTTTGTCCTTTGATGCTCTGGAGATGCACATGCGGAAGACAGAAGTGATTGCTTTAAGAGTGTCCCCATCCCAGCCCAAATGTTGCTTTGGGAAAAACACCTTACCAAGCTTGTGTTTCCCTGAAAAAAAGAGATAGAGAGAAAGTGATTCGTTGGGTTTTGGCTAATAATGAAGATATTACTATGGAATATTGCTTTTCAACTTTGAGTAATGTATGGACTCCTAATATAAAAGAAATAATTATCTTGAGCACCTGAGAATGTCTGTAGTCACAATGTGAGTAACTTTAGTTTTATAGCCTGTCATAACACCTTTTTCTTAATTTGCAATCACAAGAATGCAGATGATCTGCAGACCCACACACGGAGTTACTTTCTAACAGGTATGATCACGAGATGTAGAAATTTCTAGGACAAACAAGGACCATGGTGATACCAAACAGCACATTTTTGGGCATTCACAGGTGTGAGATGACAGCTAACATTCTTTGAGTATTTACTATGTGCCAGGCACTGTGCCGAGTGTTTTTGGTGCATTATCAAATATTATCGTCCCAACAATCTAATAAGACAGACACTATTATCCCTGTGTAATAGATAAGGAAACTGAGGTTCAGAGTGGTTGAATAACTAGCAACATCTTACAGCAGATAATGGTGGAGCTGTTCATCCATCCCCAAGCTTGTGTGCTCTGAAGCCTACACTGGTAACGCTACCCTACACTGTAATAGAAGGACTTGAATGATTGGTTCTAGTCACTCAGTGGTTCCCCAGCACCTGCAGGGTAGTTGACTCTCTCTGGAACCCTAGAAAGGTTTCCTGTTAATCGTAGAACTGGAGCCATCCATACCATGATTGCAGCTGGCATTTATACCTTTGCACTGTTGGCTGTGCTATGATGAAGGCACAGATACTTGAAGCTGACATCCTAGATCCTTGAAGAGCCTTGGGATGATAGCTTTGTAGATGAAGAGAAATGGAAAGCTATTAATTAAAGAAACTTTGACATCCTTCCAGCCTCCTGACATTCTTGGGGTAAATAATTGGCAGTTGGCTTGGCTGAGTATTTATCAGCTTTTTTTGCTCAGCTCTGAGACTGTGAAGTCCCTGGTGGCTTCTACTCTGTGCTACATGACATCTGCCACCATCTGTGGTGACTACCTATGAAATTTCTCTGCCTGCTAAGCCAGCCAGAATTTCTCCCCTGCCAGGTCTTTAACTTGACTATTGCAGTTAACAGGAGTGATCAGCAGCCATGTTAACAGCTGTTTTGTTGTTCGTTGCTCTACCCTGGCCCAGGCAGTGGGAATTGGATCCCTCCGCCCCTTTTATTCCTGTTCTGCTTTAAAATAAGCTACTGAGTAGTCGAAAGAAAGCCAAGTCATGCATTGGTCTGTACTAGCAGTTAGGGACTTCATTTGTCAAAGAAATCTCAGAAGCTTGGATTCTTCTCTGATTCTTGGACTGTCCACATCAAAGTAGTGGTGCCACCTGCGTTTCCCCCCACCCCCCAGGTCTTTGCTCCCCACAGTGTTTTTGACTGCTATTCCCTCATCATACTTCCTCTGGTACTTGAAGCCCAGGCCCTATAGCTCCAGGAAGATAGACTCCAAATTTAGGAAACTGGCAGGATATTCCCCTCAAGCCAGCAGGGACTCAGGCACAAGTACAGATTCACAGAGAGGTGGCCCTCCACAGGCAGGGTGGTCAGAATTGCTTTGATATGACTTCCTGTAGTGGATAGGGTTCCCCCTTGTCAACAAGAAACAATCACCTAAGAAAGTCAATGAAACAAGTACACAAAGTTGGAACAGAGGAGGCCTGATCAATCATTCAACAAGTATTTATCCTCAAAGGAAAAAGCTGGAAGGGCACAAGGCGGCTGAAGGCTGGTGGCCGGCTCTCTTGGAGAGCCGGAGCGTGGGCAGCAGTGTGTGCTGGGCCCTGTTGACAGAGGCGTCCTGACTCACCAATGACAATGGGTACCCTGGGTATGGTTCTCATAGCTCATTCATGGGCCCTCTTGGCAGTACCCTGTGCTGCCTGGGCTTCTAGTCAAGCCGGGGATGTTTGTCTGGCTTCCTCAGAAGACCCCTTCTACTGGGGACAATCTGAGCTATCCAGCTGGTCAGCGCATTTCAGCTCCTTGGCAGGTATATATATATATATATATATATGAATTTAAATCAATAACTTTGCTTTTTCTTGACAGAGTTGGGTTAGCATGAGTCAGTTTCACAGGAGTGGTCATCTATTGTAAACTCATAAAGTGGTTTCTGAGTTACTGCACAACATGTTGGGAAGCCCAGCATGAAACCATAGGGGTTTCCCCTGACCCACAATCTGATTAACCTGGGAAAAAACATTTACTCTCTCAGAATCTCCCTTTTCTAACCTGCTAACTGCTTAGGTTTGTAAAGTTTACCTGAGGCAAAGTGCTTGGAGCTGGGCCTCCCCTCATTACTCAGTACCTGCTCCAGGAACGCTCTGTTCCAGGCACAGGTACAGAACAATGCTCCTGGCCTCGTGGAGTTACATTCTGGTGGAAGGACACATAATGAACAAGAATAAAATATTTCCCGGTGGTAAGGGCCATCCTCTGAGCATTTTAACCTAAAATCAAAACTCACCTGTCCTCTTACAGACCAAATGAACTTCCTGGGTGTTTTGTCTTTTCAGTTCCAACTCACAGCCAGCCATGTGGGCATGGCTGAGCAGAACCCTCCAGAGTGGATATATCTCTAGGTCAGAGAGACTCAGCGCCCCAGCAGGGGCACTGGGAAAATCTGGGGTGGTTCTGTTTGGAAGGGGGATGAGACGCTCCTGGTATGCCTGCCCGTTTTGGCTTGAAATGAATAACATGCAAATGAGCACCTGGGTCTGAGTCAGCAGTGAGTAAGCCCTGAGCACACACGGCCTCCCCTGCTGGCTCCTCGGAGTCCCTGAGGAGCTTCTCATAGATGGCCTCTGCGCCCTGACCCCTTGCCCCGGCCCGTGTGCCCTGCCGGGTCACCAACCTGGGCCAACCCAGCTGCTTGCAGCACCTGCGCCCAGGCCAGCCTCCATGCTCCCTGCGTCCTGGGTATTCCTTCCTTCCCTCCAGCAAGTGCCAAGGGAGCCACTCCACTCTCCTTCCCAAAAGCTCTCCTTCCACAGAGGGCTGGGCACCGGCTTCTTCCAGCCTAAACCCTCTAACGACCTGCTCCCATTCCCATTCTTCACTCTTCTCCATCCCCCTATCCAAGGTTGACCCTTCCACCCATGCTCCCTTATCCCCACCCTGCCTCTTCTGAGACCTTGCTCCCCCATCATCTCCTCCTGCACCATCAGTGCCTGTTTTCCCACAAGTTCATTTCAGCCTCTACAAATGTCCACACTGCTATCTTAAACCTTGCCTTTGCTCAACTCACTACTCCACTTAAAGAAATGGTCTCCACTCCCTGCTCCCAGGACTTCTTAATCTGCTAAAAGCTAGTATCTGCTCCCAATACTCCCCTAAAGCTTCTCTCAGTGGGGTCACCCATTTGCAAATCTAGTGCATGCTTCACATCTGTATCTTACTTAACTTCTACATCATTTGCCATTGCCATTCTCTCTCTCTTGCCTCTGAAGTGCTGTCCTCCCACTGGGTGATTCCTTGACACTCCTCTTGCCACCTCTCAGCCACTCTCCATTTTCTCCTTTTTCTCCTTTTCACCCCCTCTGTACTCAACATCCATGATTTCAACCATCATCAATATGACTAATACCATCAACTCCATGTCGTGAGTACCTGCCTCCTTTCTGAGCCACAGACCCATTTTCTCAATTATCTAACCCTCATCTTTACATAGATACCATTAGAAAGACTCAAAATTTAAAACCACACTCATTGTTTTGCCCTTGCAGCCAATCTGCTCTTTCTAATGTACCTAATTCCATTAAAGGCACCACTACTATCCACTCAAACTAGAAAACTCAAAGCCATCCTCCTCTTCCTCACTGGTACCATCAAGTTATGTCAGTTCTACTTTCTAAATAACTCCCCAAATTGTCCATCTCATTCCATCCCACCTGCAATTACCTTGTTTCAGGGCACCATTATTTCTCCCCAGTACAGCCTCCTAAATGGTCTGCCTGGTATCTGGTCCTACCCGTTTCCAAGCCATCTTCCTGTGACTGCCTGTGTGATCTTTATAAAATGCAAAGCAGATCACCTTGTTCCACTGCTTAAACCCTTCAGTGGTTCCCCACTACCCACAGGGTGATGTCTGAATTTCTGATCAAAGCCCACAAGGTCCTCCATGTACTGGAGCCAACCCAGCTCTCCAGCCTCGTCTCCCACCCACTGCACAGGGTGCTCCCCACATCATCCCTGAGCCCATCTCTACAAGGGCTTCCTTCTGCCTGCAATCACCTTTCTTCTCATCATTCTTCAAGATCCTCCCCCTCTATATTCTGTCAAAGAAGGCTCTGTTATAAAATCATGCTCCAGCGCTTGCAAAGTGTTTGGTGCCTGTCTCCTCTAGTAGGCATCGAGTTCCTTGTGGCCAAAGCTATATCTTACTCCTCTACTTCTCCCTCCGGAGAAGACCTCACAGAGAGCCAGACACACGAGCGGTGTTCAAAAGATGCAATGAGCAAACAAGTCCCATCCTGTGAGAATGGAATCGCCATGGGGGCTGTTTTCTTACCCACTAGATTGAGCACTTGTTGGGACCCGGTCACCATCCTCTTTTTCTGCCATACCTAGAAAGTGGTGCTCAGTAAATATTACTGAAATTCAGCTGGATTTACTCAAACCTGCTCCCAGAAACCCCTCTATCTATGCAGAGTGATAAAGCCCTCTAACTGGAACAATGCCGCTTCTGAAAGTCTTCCCTTCAATTTCACTTTCCCTGATACTGATCTTTACCTCATCCTGTTCTCCCATTCTTCCCCCACCCCACAAGAAGAGGAACTCTAATGTGGGGCCATAAGGCAGATCTCATAAAACCTTCCTGGGGTCCAAAGTGCACATTGGCTAAAAATAGAGCACACACCAAAGCCTCGCCCCAGAATGGCTTCAGGTAATCTTCAGTTTCATTGAAATGGTGATCTCATTTCTGGAATCAAAACTAGGAGCCTTGCTTTACAAGGGACGTTTAAATGATAAGGAAAAACAGCTCCTTTTCATTGAACATGTTACTTGCCAGGCACAGGGCTTCCGGGTTTCATGTAATATCTCCCTTAATCCCCATACCAGCCCTAGGAAGAAGCTGCTGTCATCTTCTCATTTTACACTTGGAGAAACTAAGGCACAGAAATGGTGGTGCATTTCAAACCATCAGGGCTCTTCCAGGGGCATGAGGTAGTCTGTGATGTGCCTTTGTGATCTGAAATAATAGAATTTTTGTAACTTCCATGATTTGTGAGAAAAATGGGACAGAATGGTAGACATTTTTAACTACTGAATTCTGAATTTTCTAGGATGGTTGGTAGCCATTATTTAGAATAGGTTGTTTAGAAGTTAGAGGCAGGGGCCCAGCCTTCAACTAGTTACACAGCCCTCCCAAGGGCTGGCTCAACTGGGTTACAAAGAACCTCTTTGGAAACTTCAGGGGCTTGCAGCCCCCCAATCAGCATGAGGAGGTCTAGGTCTGCACTCAGGTCCCAGGACCATATATATATTTTTAATGTAAATAAAATAACATCAAATCACATATGCTACATATTTAGGGATCTATAATTCATATATTTTAATAGAAGTTATTTTTTTAATTTTTGAAACAATCACAAACTCAGAGAAAAGTTGGGTATATTTTAGTACTAAGAATTATATATTTTTCCTGAACCATTTGGGAATATGTTGCCAACCTGATCCGCAGTCACCATCAACTACTTCCTTGTGTAATTCCTAAAAGTAAGGACATTCTCCTACCTAAGCACAATACTACCATCAAAATTGGGAAATTCATTTGATAAATTACTGGCATCCAACCCTCAGGCCACATTCAGGTTTCACCAGTTGTCCCAGTAGTGTCCTTTAGAGCCAAAGGATCCAATCCAGAATCATGGGTTGCATTTCATTATCTTATTTCCTTTTTCTCCTTCCATCTGAAATAGTTCCTCTTTTCTTGACTTTCATGATTGTGATGCTTTTGAAGATTGCAGGTCAGTTATTTTGTATAATGTCCCTCAACCTCATGTTTTCTTGTAACTAGATTCAAATTATGCATCTTTGGTGGGAATATCTCAGAAGTGACACTGTGTTCTCCTCATTGCATTTTATCAGATGGTGAACAGTTTCAATTTGTTCCATTAGTGATGCTTTTGCTTTGATCACTTGATTAAGGTAGTGTCTGCCAGTCTCCTTCACTGTAAAGTCATTTTACCCCCTTGGTAATCAATAAGGTACTTTGTAACTCCCATCACTCATCAAACTTCCTATTTAGTTATTTATTTGCTTGTTTGTTTACATAAAAATGGACTCATGGTTTTCTAATTTATTCAGTGAGTTATAATCCATATACCATTATTCATTTCAATGCCACTTTGTC